>MNCI01009000.1:44363-68174 GCA_015680685.1 Gnetum montanum | reverse complement strand
TTGATCATGGCTTTGAACTAACCTTCACATCTTCCATAACATCAGTGACAATTTCTTTGAATTTATGCATAATTTTGCAACTACTTCTCATCTATTTAATTAACTTCTCCTACTTTTCTATTTCTATATCCATTAATATTTCTTGGCCATCTTTTGAATCAGACCTTTGGTTTCAACTGTTTGAAAGCTTGTGTGCTTCTGGAGTTACACTTATTAGTCATGGGGGCTAGGGATGTTCAATTTGAAAGTTTTCTAACATCCTACTTTTGAACGTCATTATAACTAATAGTAATCAATCAAATAATGTTAACAAGTTGATGATTTTAGTTACCTCATAGCCTTGGGCATAGTATGTTGTCATCACCTTATGCTTAAATGAAAAAGACCTCTACAAAGTTTGTAATCTTCAATGTCTATCTAGTCTTTTTGTCACTCTATCATTTTGTATGCATCCACTAGAATAAAAGTTTGTAATATGGCACTTAAAGTTAGTAAATAGTTATCATCAATCAATAATCCCATCATTTTCAATTTTTGGAAAGAAAGCTTGGTCCTATATTCTTAACTCAAGGATGAGTTTTTATTTGGTCATGGGGCTATGATGAAGCATTAGTTGGTTGCATCAATGCAACCTCTTTGACGCAGCCTTCTCAATGTAGTTTCTTTGAGGTAGTTGCATTGATGTAGCTGCCTCAACGTACTTCAACATAGATGCTTTAAAGTAGCCACATCAACACAGCTGCTTCAAAGCACTTGCATCGATGTAGCCATGTCAATGCAACGCCATTGACAAGGCCCTGTTGATGGATGAAATGATGCATTAATGAGGCCTCATCAACGCAATGTGTATTTTTGCCTATAAATACATGTGCTCCTCCCATGTATTAGCATGCTTTGGTCAATAGAGTAGTTGAACTCTTATAGTTTTATATCATATTTTTAGAGAATAGTGAGTGAGTGCTTGTAGTATGGATCTAAGTCAATTGTATGATGTCTTATTCAAGTCACAATGTACGTGACACATTCCATGAATGGTAATAATATTGATATTAATTCTTATTCATTGCAACACTTTGGCTTAGATTACATTTACTTTCCATGCAATTTACTTTTCATGTACTTAGTTAGTATCTACATTTCATGCATGTTAATGAATTGGTGGAATGAGCATGACTGGTTTCAAGCATAAACATGTATTCCCTTGGTAATCCCAGTAGCATGATTGCTTAGTTTTCTTAGTAGCATAGCGCTTGGTAATCCCAGTAGTAGATACGTGGGTTCAGGATGTGTATAGTAAGCTAGGAACAGACACTCATGAACTATAGGCTCGTTTAGAGTTTACCTTTATGTTAATTAAATTAAGTAATTAATTTATATATTATCATTATGAGTAGCATAAGGCTAAAATAACATCAAGAATCATATGCCTCACTTCAAACTAAATCATATGTGACAAAGATACCACTAGTCTAAGTGAAAATTCAGTGAACTATGATCAAGGCATAATGATCTAGATGCAACAACTAGTCCCATCCATGAAATTCGATCGAATCGTGCATGAAAGCTTATGATTCATATGGTTGGACATAGGGGGTACCTTGACCACTCATCACATGGTAAGGACCTCTTATTAATGGAATGGATGGATGAATGTTGTGGGCTCATTGTTCAAATAATTAGTCCCTTATGGCTTGATAACATGGAGAAATCTTCACCTTATTGGACTACATCTTGCCTTTATTCATAATGTGTTTTATTATCAATCATAACTATTTACAAAGGTTTTGAAAATAAAGTATGAAAAAGATAAAAAATATAGTAAGATAGTAAAGAAGGAAAAATGTTAAAAGAATGGAAAATATCAAAGAATGTTAAAAATTTTAGAATTGAAAAGTATCAAAAAATGAGAAAACATTAAAGAATGTGAGAGATATAGAAGAATGGGAAAAAATATATCAAGAAATAGGAAAAGTAAAAAAAATTATAAAACAAAAAAATAAAAAAGCACTTATTAATTCCTGAATCAAGATAAGGCATCTCCCCCACGACTGAACTCATGGACAAGTGATTGAAAGCTACTTCCTAGATCTCCTGGATCATACACTCTAAGTGGTTCGTATAGTATCTTTATTGATTTAACTTTTTAATTATCATTCTAGGTAATCTTAATGGTAATGGAATCATGATTATCTAATTTTTTATTTGCTTTCCCTTTTGATGTATGATTATAGTTGAATAAATTTGTTTCTATATTCTTAGTTGGAGTCATCTTGTTAGAAGGGGAACTAGTAAATGGATCAGGTTGTTCCATGCATATTCTAGATGATTTCTGGTTCTCAGTTAGTATCCATGAAGGTTCTTTTGGTTTAGTGGCTTCTACTTTCTCTTGTACACATCCTTGTTTTTCATGTTTGCTATGGACTAGTGTAATGACTATGTTAACATTCTGAAGTATTGGTCCATGATTGCACCCTTTGCTATAGTAGTAATGCATGGAATCCACTTTGTATGTATGCCTCTATGCATATCTTCTTTATAGATTTTAATAGATAAATCTCTCATATTTAACTTAGCATCAATTATGCTAAGCCATGCTCTCCCCATGATAATTGGAAACTCCTTGTCATTTTCTTTTACATTGATTACCATAAAGCCTACTTGATAGGGCTACCCATTTATAGTGGTCATTATGTTTTCTATCTATCCAAAAGGACTAGTGAAAGATTTATTTGCAAGCTCCAACCTGATATTGCACGTCTTCAAGAGTGGTAGGTTCCATGCTTGATATGTTTCATGTTTCATAAGAGATTAGATTTACCTCGAAACCTAATTCTAATAGAGCTTTACATGGAAAATTCCTAGCTACTTGTAGATAAACCAAAGGAACTCATAGACCAGTTTTTTTCTTAGGGAGTGGCCCTACCTTTATTTAGTTTATGACTATTTCTACAAGCATGATAGTCTAAACACTTGTGTTTGAAGATGATAGAAGCTTGTTTTTGGTAAGAGGATATGTTATAGGAGAAGTTGATCTCAATGGAGTCCTAATTCTATCAACCTTTCTTGGGCTTGTCCTAAAGAAAGGACATTTCTTCGTTTGGCCCTTAGTGTTGTTGTTAAGATCCTCTATTTGTATGTTCATTGCCCTTGTAGTTGTCCTTTGCTATGGTCATGATGATATCTCCCCTTGCATAGTAGGTGGTGGCACTAGTGGTAAAGGACTAGTTGGATGTTGGCTTAAAGGATTAATAGTTGATGGATGCATGTGCAAGTTTGGATATAGTCTTGACAATGTTGGTCTATGGTATTCAAGTGGATAATATTATGGAGTTTGAACAACAAAATTGGCTGGTGAGGTTGGACGTTGGATAAAATATCCATATGGATTTGGCTATGGATATGGATATTGTTGGCAAGGTGGTGGCACGACCCATGATTAAGGTTATAGCCACTACTGATAATATTGCTATTGTGGTTGAGGTAATGCTCCACTAGGATAATACATTGGTTGGAAGTTTTGTTGATAGTTACCTTGAGGATAAGGTAACCTTTAGGGAATTTTTTGTTTAACAAATTTGGGGTTGAGTGCATATGCCCTTATCTCTTGTAGATGTGCCATGACTTGACAACATCCCTTGGGATGTTCAAACTAACACATAGTGCAACCTTCATCATCTATGGACTTGGTGTCTGAGCACTCAGCTACTAAAGCAACTTTGCCTTTATGTCCAAACTTTTTCTTCTTCTTTTTTATCTTTTCCTCTTCAAAAGGCTTGCTTTGTTCTTTCCTCCACAATTTTTAATGCAGTTGTAAACTTCTCATTAACAAAATATCACATTTTCTCTACTTTGGTTGTGATGTCACCTCTCTTTGGATGGCCTGATCTAAGGTTTCCTCTTCTTGTGTATCACATACTCATGCATCTCTCTTTTGAATTGATGGATCTCTATTATACTCTTCAGCTCCCTCTTTTGTAACTCACCTTCTTCCTTTGCTACTTGGTCAATTAGTTTTCAGATGTGATGGACAATCATTCCTGATAATTTTCCTTTAGCGTAAACCCTTAGAGTCTCTTTGGTTTTGCTTCATAGTGCATCTACAATGTGCCTAAGCTATTCCCTTGGTGAAAATCTATGGCTTAAGCATTTGTGTAATAGTGAATAGTATCTGCTCATTACTACACCAAGGGTCTCATGAGTCCCTTTCTTCGATCCTTGGATCTATTTTCTTAGGTTAGACACTTGTGAATAAGTTTGATATTTATCGTTAAAGAGTTTTAGCATGGTAATCTAGTGTTTAATTGACTCAAATTCTAGTGACTTTCACCACCTCTATACCTCCTTCACAAGTATTCTAGGAAATAGCTTGAACTTTTGCCAATCACTTTCAATGTTTTGTAGGGCATAAGCATCGTGAAAAGCTTGAAGGTGATGTTGTGGATCAACATTATAGCCACTTTTAAATCTTGGCATGTTCTTGATGTCTAGTTGTTTGATTTGACTATCCCTCACATGCCTAGTTAGAATGTGAATAGCTTCCTATATGTTGATCATACTACGAGTTGTCATTTGGGGTTCATCATCTTAATCAAGTTCATGTGCTTGATTGTAGTAGTATCCCCTTATTTGCTCATCCCTTTCATGATTTCTATGATTCCTTTGTCTGTGCTACTCATATTCCTCATCTTTTTGAATTAGAATGTTGTAAATAATGGTCATGATGTTCATGGTGGTGATGAGTACTCCTTTCTCCCTTGTCATGGTATTTGTACTTTCGCCTCTTCTATCAAAGTGTTTTGATGATTATGATGATGCAAATGAGGCAGTAGGAGAATGGTGTTAGCTTGTGCTCCTGTAATGACTCTGATATTCATCCTTGTAGGATCTGGCAAGAACTCTTGGCTTGAGTCCTACTTGTACCTTGAGTCTTTCACCTCATGCTTAAGCTTCTCTTCTAGTTTATAGAGCGATTTGTTCTTAACAAGTTCATCTAGTTGAATGATAGGCATTTGTGACTAAAACTCATGCTTGTGGTGGAGTTATTCAACAATGAATGCATCTCCATTAAGTAATAAATGATATCTACTTGGAGTTATTTAGTAATGAATGATATCTAATTGGACTCACATTTTTCTTATTCACACAAAACCTTCACTTAAAGACGTTAGTTAAATGCTATATGAAATAAGGTGCATATATTATTAAATGAATTTTTTTCTTATTAGTTAAGGTAAGGCTATTCAATATTAAATATAATAAGAATCTCCATGACTCTTACTTCATATCCTTAATAAATGATGAAGGACATAGGAAGAATGATTTGCATATTCATATGAGAAGGTAGGAAAGGAATGTTTCACCATCAAATTATTTGATGAAGTAAGTGTTACATTAACATTCTCAAATGGATCCATTTTATAAAAAAGATGATGTCACTTCATAACTAATGTAATAAGACCTAAAAGGATAAGTTGCAATTAGACTCAAAAGCACACATTATAATAATGGACATATCTCTTATGGGAAACTTGGGGGTTTAGTCTAAGGTATTTGTACCTATAAATTAGAGATCATGATAGTATGGATTTGCGAAACTAGTAAAAGAAAAATAATGGATACTACGTGAAGAAGGGCAAGAAGGTAACTAACCATAGCTTCTAGCTAGTTACAAATCTAATTGGTGGTAGTGTTGGACTGCCTATAAAGGATAGATGTCAAAAGAAGAAAATCCCATGAAAACCTCAAAGCATTATTCAGATACACTATTTATACATCAATGAACTATTATTTTCATTTTCTTTTATACTTTCCTTGTTATATTCTTTATGCATAATTTTGAATGTTACATATAATTGAGGTTTATAATGACATCTAGGAATGGGATGTCACATTTGATATCAAAGTAAACCATGATCCAAGAACCTCTTAGAATAAAGGGCTAATTACAATTTGATGATGAACCATGGAGCCATAACCTAATAGTGTTGCAAGGCTAAGCTGCATAAAAAATAATGTAGCTACACCAAAATGATGTTGCAAAGATTGCACCAATAGCATGGCACATGCTATTGCTAATGGTGTGACATTAACCATTATCTAAATCACAATACATATAGTGCTGAAACCTCCACAAGACCACCACAAAAATAGACATTATACCCTATGCACTCTTCACACATTTTCTATTGCTCTCATGCTAAACATGTCATGCTCCTTGTTGCTTCAACCATGTATATGTTTCCTAACTTGGCACCTATTTGAATTCACCTACTATCTATAAAGTTCCTCACTACTAGCCACACTCCATCAATGCTAGAAGGACCATCAGTCCATATAGCCATGGAGTCCACTATACCAATGCTTCATATTAGCATAGTGTCCACTATCACTCTTTATCTATACTAGCACAGTGCTAGAAAAAATTCTGTCAAGTGACAAAAAGTTCATTAGTTAATAGAAAAAATGCTTAATTTAAATATGTAGAAATGGTCTAATTTGACCAAATGATCAAATTGATAGTTTCATAGCAACTTGAATAAAAATTTTATAAGTATGCTTGTATTGGAGTAGTAGTAGGGTGAATGACCTTTTAGGAAGTCTCAAAATTCATGCCTAAAATTTTAAACATTGGAAGCCCATAACTTTTGATTCTAGAATCCTTTTTCAACAAAACAAAAGTTATTTCCAATAAATTTGACATCATGGATGCAATGTCAAAGTTAGATCTATGCTACAAAATTCCAAAAATTAGTTTTTAATCCTTGCCCTTAAACTGTGCCTTAAGTTCATTGAGAATTAGATTTAGCATAATTTTGGCATTTGATGTTTATTTCTAACATATGAATAGTTATTACTATTATTTTGTAGCCTTATAAACCCAATGGTAAGGTCAAATTGGTCATTTGGATAGCTAATAAATAAGTGACACCATAAAACATGTCTTAATAAGCCATAGCTTAGACCAACTAACTATGCCTAATAATCTAATTATTAGGACTAATAAATCTAACCCATATTGACCATCTTAGGTCTTAGGATTAGGTGATTAGGTTATGCCTATAATTAAACATAGGCTATTAACCTAAACTAGTGTGTCATTAGTTCCACTATTGTAGTCACTATGCTAAGGAGGTAGAAAGATCATTAAGAGTCTAAGAACTATAGCCAAGTGATTACTAACTTGACAAATCAAGCAATTGGAGAATCAATTGATAAACTAAAATACAAGAAAGATTTACATAAACCCAACAAGCATCCAAACCTTTTGGTAGAGACTGACTATCATGGAGAATCATAAACTTGTTTCATCAAAGTGTAAGATACCTATGAGAAGGAACAAGGTATAAGAGAATCCAAGAATAAGAACTAAGATAATAATATATAATGTGCTTGCAAGGTTCCTAGCTAATGAAAAACCACATCCACTACATCCATGTTGGAGATTGTATTAGCATGAATATAAATACTCATACATCCTTGTTGAATTACAAAACCTAGATGTTGATGTTATGTGTTTACAAGAAGTCCTACCATGGAGATTTCTATACGAATTCAAACCTAGTTTAAGAAAGTTGAGATATGAAGGTGTCTATAAGCAGAAGGGCTCATGTGATGGTTCTTCTTAAATATATACAAATTAGCCTAGTGATCTTCTATAAAGAAGTTAAGTTTGAGTTGATGAAAATATTTAAATGGATATTAGAAGACATGATTTTTAAAATTCCAAAACTCCAAGCTATGGGGAAGAAAGAATGATCAAGATTCTAGAGAAGCCACATAACCTTGGATTTGGTACTTAAAATATAGTCATCTAGGAGATGTGTATGTGTGGTTAACACACATTTGATCATTAACCCAACAGGTCTAGATGTAAAACAATGTCAAGTATCCTATTGGTTAACCAAATAAAGGAAAGTTTAAAGAAAACTTTATTTCTAACCCATACCAATCTTAGGCTAGTGTCATTTATCCTCTATGGAGACTTCAATGTAAAAGTTACAAGTAGAGTTTATTAATTCCTAAAATATGAAATTATAAAAGAATATTTGGAAGAGGAATCCAATTTGAAGAAGATTTTCTCATTCATTCATCATAAAATTTCATTGGCTAGTGCATATTATGCCTACATTGAATCTTTAGTAGATAAGTTGAATTCCAAAGTTTGATGATAGATAATGCTAATGGATATGGTTCATCAAGAATCAAAATTAAATAATTATGCTTCCATGACTACTGAAAAAAGATTAACATCATTCTTCATAAAGGCCCTATACTACATTTAATATGATGCTCAATTCTTCTAAGTTACCAAGTTATTGGAGTTAATTCCTAGGGAAGAAGCTGAAGAGTAAGATCAAGCCCTACCATCCCAAAGAAGGCTATTCGATAATTGATGAGTGGTGAGGTACCCCTATGTCCAACCATACAAATCATGAAGTGTTCATGTGTGACTTGGTTGAATTCCAAGGACTTTATCATTTCCAGTGCACTAGTACTTTAGGAAGTGAATCTAGCCTTAAGGTTAATTGTTGTCCTCTCAATTACACTTGTGATGTATATTGGTATGGTTAAGTGTAACTGAGAAATCCAATTTTTATCATTTTATATTTTATATTTTAGGTGCTTGAAATGTAGGTAAAAGGAATTTGATTAACTAGTCTAAATTAATTAATTAACTACCATTTAACTAATCCTAACATAAGTATCTGTTCCCACTTTTTGTACATGTCCTGAACCCACATATCTTCTACTGGGCAACCAAGCACTACACTACTATGCATAATAGTTGGGATTATCAAGTGAATATGTGTTACACTCAAAGTGGTCATACTTATGTGTGTACCTAAGCACACCGTGTGTACGACAATAAAGACAAACTTTGTGATAAACCTTGCAGCATCTAGAATAGATTAATTAATGTTAATTAATGCTTTCCTTAGTTAATTAATGTTCTCTCTCTCACCCTAGAACTCTCCTAAGTAAGCACACTCAGTACGATCACTTCAAGCATGCATGTAACGCTTTGTAACCTAGTAACGATTAGCATTTGGTAATTCCAATAGTGTTGCACTGGCTCAAGATGTGTACGACAAGTGAGAATGGATTCTAGTGTTAGGACTAGTTAAAGCATAGTTGAGTAGTGAAATCAAAATTAGTTACTTAGTTATCTCTCTCCTCCCTTTGTAGCACTAGGACATAAAAACATAAAAACTATAAAAATAATGTACCTAAAGTTTACTTAATCATATAATTGTGCTATACAAGTAAGCTTGGGAAGACAACGATTAATCAACCCATCCTTCTTCTACAAAGGTGCATAAGCACTTAGTGCTTGAAATTCAACCAGATCATGTGTGGACACTCATATTTGTATGGTTGGATGTAGGGATACCTAGCCACTCATCATTGGCACCATTGCCGAGGAATTTGTTGTTTGTGTGCTAATTAAAACTTAGGAAATCTTTCTCATCATTGGAACAAACCCTTAGGGTAGGTTACAAGAAAAAATATATAATAATATATAATATATTGCACACTAAATAGACAATCATGTCTCCTTCTTCGTACAAAAGTGTTTCACCGCCTAGGTCTGATACAGGGAACAATCGGAGGCATAGTATACATGATAATTTGCCAATCCCTCAACAATTTCATGTGGTATATGTTCATCCTAATGAGTATATACCAAAATTTACCTTTATCCTCCACTAGGATGAACAACTGCGTTGGCGAGATTTAGAAGGTAACATAGTGTTACCTCTCGATTGCTTAGTCCCGGGCATGCTTCTTCGTGATCTCACATGAATTGGTATGAAGCACTTACAAGAAAAGTACGTTGTGCATGATCATAACTCGAGAGAGTATCGACCTATGGAGGCACAATGTCAAAGGAATTTACAATAGGAGAGATGTCATGAATCCATGAAGGGAAAGTTGTTACAGAGTGTCCCACATGTTCTAAGTGAAAATGAGGGTGGTGAACTTGCCTCAGGCAGTCACCCACATAATGATGTTCCTATCATTGACTTCGGTTAAGGGGTTGTGTATCAGAATCTTTACTCAACTATCCATAACCTAGATTCTGGTACCAACAGACATAAAGGGTCTTAAAAAGGAACACAAACACATGACAAGGATGGACATTCCAATCATAACCGCGATTGAGGCTACAACCACCGAAGAGAAGGAAGTAGGCACTGACATGGTGATAGTCCTCCTTCTTCTTCACCTTCATCATCTCCTTCACCCTCTCCTTTAGGATCTGGAGATAGTCACAATGGAAAAGACCATGAGGATAAGGGTAGGTGAAATGATAGTCATAGAAAAAATAGTCAAGAAAGGGGATGAGGGCACTCTAAAGAAACACACCATGAAAGAAGGAAGAGTAGGGAACAACATGGGCATCATAAACGCCACAGATGAGACGATCACGATGAACCCCTACTCACTACTTGATGTATGTTAGACATAACTGAGGCCATTAGGATCCCAACAAGGCACCAAAAGGATAGTAGGATCAAGAGATTAGACATGAACAATATCCCATGATTTGATGAAGGATACAATGCTGAACCTCAAAATCATCTATAAGTAGTTCATGATACATGTGCCTTACAAAACATAGAAAATGGATGGAAAAAATTAAAGTTGTTTCCACAGATGCTAATCAAAGAAGCGAAAAGCTAGTACCAGTCCTTAGAACTAGAATTCATTCGTAGGTGGAGTACCATGTTAGAATTTTTCAATGATAAGTACCAAACGTACTCCCAAGTGTCCAACCTGCGAAAGCAAATCCAAGGCTGGAAACAAGGAGGACATGAACCCTTGGATATTGCCATGGGCCGATATTATGCACTATTACATTATTTTCCCAACCATGGTTATTCACAGAGGGATCAACTACGACATCTCATAGATGGGCTTNCTTAGGACCCATCAAGTACAAAGATTATTGGAGCAAGTTGCTAAAGAGGAAGGTGAGTTATGAAAAAGAGAAAGTGTGGAGGAATATAATAGAGATCCTTCCCTCTGAAAGAAGGGAGTAAGATTTTTTGAGGATGAAGAAGAGTCACCACTCAAAGAGATGGTGAATAGAAAAAATTTGCCCATTCAAAAACTTGCATTGGAAGTATCGAAAAATGTGGACCAAATATGGGACTCCCTAGATGATAAAATTAAAATTTTTCTCAAAATAGTAGAGGAGCCTAGAGATCAAGGTAGTGAATGGGAAAAGAAAAAAACGAGAGAAGAAGAATATGCACATAACAAGGGTAAGGACAAAGTTGCTATCATCAAAGAGGTTGTGGATTCAGATATAGATAATGATAGTAGATGCGAGATATGGCAATATGACCATCCTAAGGGATGTTGCTCTGTAATATCACATCTGTAGGAGTCTAGGGTGTATGCACTCAACTCATGATTAAACAAAGGGCAAACATCCCAAAGGTTGTCTTATCCCCAAGGTAACCCAAGACAGTTCCACCCACCCTTAACGTATTATCCAAGTGGAACTCCACCACAACCAACTGAGCAGTATCAACAGTGGTAGCATCCACAATCATGGGGAATGCCACCACCATGGCAACAATATCCTTATCGGAAACCTAACCTGTATGGACATTACGTGCAGTAGCTAATCACTCCACATGACTCTATTGGTTACATCACTTCTCAACCTCACTACCAGGCTTGTGAGTACTAAAGAACTTCTTCTCCTAGGGGTGATGTTCCATAGACATACTATCCTTTTCATTTTACTGCACCTCTTCCACCCATATCTCCATTACCACCTACTCTAGCTATGCAGGGTGAGCTCCCTGCCCAGTTGCAGCAATGTAATTGTAGAAGGGCTGTTAACTCTCAAACTACTATTGGTTCTAACAACTGCATGAAGAAAATACCTTTCTTTAGAACCAACAATCCAACTAAGCCCTTGCAACCACAAGTGGTTAATCCTTTAGACACCTCATTACCAATCAAAACTTTGGAACTCCCTTTAGGCCAAACACTATGCCCAATGCATATGGTCATGTTAACTCATGCCATCACCAATTAGATTAAGGCTAGCCATCTTCCTAAAAAATTTTCTAATCCTAGAAGTCCTCTTATATATTTACAAATTGCTAGGAATGAACTGTGCAAGGATCTTTTGGATTCAGGTTTCGGTGTCAACCTAATCTCTTAAGAAATATACAAAGCCTAGAACCTGCCTCCACTAAAAGAGAGTAACATTCATTTAGAGTTGGCCGACCAGTCCATCACTGTCCCATTAGGGCTAGTGGAGGACATTGTCACCACTATTTGTGGGTGGTTGTATCCAGTTGACTTCCTAGTGATTCAAGTGAACAATAGTAAGGGAGACTTCCCAATCATAATGGGAAGAGCATGGCTAAGCACAATTGACGCATGCCTAGAAATCCATGATCTTTCCCTAGAAATATCAAAGGAAAATACATTTGGAAAGATCAAGAAGAAGAAAGTTCCATGCATTGCATATAGTGACATAGGGTGTAATTGCATGTAGAAGGTATGGTCTGTACAATGTTTAACATTGCCTACATGCAATCAGTGTGCACAAGTGACTAATATACAAATATGCTTGTATGTAGTAGCCACAAGACAAGGAGGTACCTAGTGGGTGATAGCTGATGAAGAGAGCAATTCAACTATATGCATGGAATCAACTGAAGGTTTGACTTGCACTTACATCGATAGTATAGACACATTAGAGCAAGTCCATTGCCAACTTCCAAGTTTTGACATTGAAAATATCAATTGGGGGAAGTTGGAAATCCCTGATAAGTTTAAGCAGGAGCTCCTTGAGTTGAAACCATTGCCCACTAGTGTGGAGTACATGTTTCTCAAGAATGGAAACTTGGTAATCATTAACACGAAGCTCACTCTTCAATAGAAAGAGAGACTACTGAAAGTGATAAACAAATGGTCAAAAGCCTTCACTTGGTCATATCCCAAATTAACTAGAATAGATCCTAGGATATGCCAACACAAAATTTATACCAACTCCTCTAGGAATCCTTGACAACAACTGAAGAGGTGATTGAACCCAAAGCTTAAGCAAGAAATCGAACAACTTCTAAAAGCTGGGTTCATATACCCCATTGTTGATAGTGAATGGGTTAGTCCCTTAGTTATTATGCCCAAAAAGGGAGGTAAATGGAGGGTGTGCATAGATTTTAGGCTAATAAATATGGCAACATTCAAAGACCACTTTTTGTTGCCATTCATCGACCAAGTCTTAGATACCATTATAGGGCATCGCTACTATAGTTTTCTGGATGGGTACAGTGGGTATAACCAAATATAAATAGTCCCAAATGACCAAGCCAAGACTACGTTCACCAGTCCTTGAGGAACATTTGCATACAAATAGATGTCATTTGGCTTGCGTAATGGCCTGCAACGTTTCAATGATTAGTTCTAAGCATATTCCAATAGCATATAGGAAATGGTGTGGAAGTCTTCATGGACAACTTCTCCACTTACAGAGCAAACTTTGATCAAGCCTTGGACTAGTTAGAGCAAGTAATAAAGCGATGTGTAGAAACCAATTTAAGGCTCAACTGACAAGAAAGCCATTTAATGATCCAAGAAGGCATTGTATTAGAGCATAAGATTTCACAAACAAGGAAAGAGGTAGACCCTGAAAAGATCAAAGTTATCTAAGGAATCACTTAGCAACCGAAAACTATAAAAGATATCCAATCATTCCATGGATACATTGAATACTACAGAAGGTTTATTGAGAACTTTTCAAAGGTTACAAAACCATTGGTTTAACTAACAAAAAGTACGTACCTTTTGAATGAACTAGGGAATGTGAACTAGCTTTCCAAACTTTAAAATAGAAGCTCATAGAAACACCCATTCTACAAGCTCTTGACTAGTCTATACCATTCCACATAATGACTAACACGTTTGACTATGCTTTAGGAGCCATACTTACATAGTTAGATGATCAAAAACATCCTTATTACATCCACTGTGCAAGTAGGAGTATTATTCGTGCAAAACTTAACTACACCACAATAGAGAATGAATTAATGGCGGTAGTGTTTGCACTAGAAAAATTTAGGCACTATGTCTTGGCCTATAAGGTATTTGTGCACATTGATCATACTAGAATAAGGTTCCTAATGAATAAACCAATGGTGAGCCCTTGCATCATACGATGGCTCGTAATCTTACAAGAGTTTGATCTTACAATGATTGATCGTAAAGGCACCAAGAATGTAGTTTTTGATCATTTATCTTAATTGTGATGGGAAAACAAAGAGGATGAGTATCCAATTTCTAATCATTTCCCTGATGAACTCCTCTTTGTAGGTGTAGTAACTAATCAATTGACCATGGAAACAAACTAGTATAGTAATATTCTCACCTATCTCCTTACACAACAAACACCACAAGAGTTAGACACTAAAAAGAAACAATAGTTCCTTCACCGAGTCAAGTATTTTATGGAGATCAATGGTCAACTTTATAAAGTATGTCTTGATGGCTTGGTTCGATGGTGCATTCCCAATATAAATCAACTGTGAGTTCTCCAAGATGCTCATGAGGGTCCTTGTGGGGGTCATTATGCCGAGAGACAAACAACCATTAAAATCCTACTTGCAAGATAATATTGGCCTACATTGTTTTGGGATGTCCATCATTTTGTCTAATCTTGTGAGTGTTGTTAACATGATGGGGGAATGACTACTAGAATGGAGGATCCACAACAATGGATTCAACCTTTAGAACCCTTCAACATATGGGGAATTAATTTTATGAGGCCCATTACACCAATGTCCAATGGGAAAGCTTACATCATTGTTGCTATTAACTACTTTACAAAATGGGTAGAAGCAGCTGTTGTTAAGGATTGGACATCATCTATAGCCACACAATTTGTTCAACAACAAATTGTAAATAGGTTTGGCATTCCTCGTGCACTTATTTCTGACAATGGCACACATTTTACAAGTGCAAATTTTTGGAAGTTGATGCAGCACTTAGGGGCTAAACATAAACTAACTACTCCAATGTTGATACTATAATATGGTTCTTTTGATAAAATAGGTAATGAATCCACATCGTCCATTCCTCCGTTCAACTCTATGGTCTCCCTTGGTTTTTGAATTGTACTATCCCTTTTTCTAAATAAACTATGAAAAAATTGGTGGCTTCATATTTTTTAAACTAAGGAAGGATTCAATGGTTGAAAAGGGTATGACTTCAAGGGAATTCGATGCATGTGTGCTGGCTATTCTCTTGGGTACTTGGATGCTTTTCATGGGTTCTCCACCATTCCACCAATAATCAAACATCAAGAAGTTAAATAAATCAAATAAATATTTGCATGGTGTGGTTCTCATGTAAAAAAAAAATTGGTGAGAATTCAAATCATACCCCTTAGACATAATAAAGAAATCTGGGCTACAAGCACTGGTTATGGCACTAGAAGGATATGTTATCCATTCCTGAAGGTTCCCTCTAACTAAGGCCCTTTCTCACTTCTTGATTCTCCATCTCGCTCTCATTGGAATGGTGGTGACTCTTTGGGGAAGCATTCTTGTTACTTGAAGGGGATGGATTGGCCAAGTGTATTGATGTGAGGTCACTGAATGTGATTGGTTTAAGTCCAAATTTGGAATGAGTTCTACTTGATCACCTTAACCATAAAATACATAAGGGACTTTACACAACCTTGCTCTTGGGATTCCACTCTTGGGATTCCATTTCATTTTCTACTCTTCATATTTCTTCCCATTTTCCACCTCATTGCTGGTTTTATGATTTGTCTATCTCTTGGTTGATGCATTGTTATTCTTTGGTAAATTCTTGTGGGTTAGTCTTTAACCATTGTTTCCATGTGTCATTCTTAGAGCCTATGGACTCTTTGGTTTATGGGTTTGTCAAGGCATAAAGGGCATGAGCCTACTTTGGGGAGGACCCACTAACATTCTTTTATGGTGCAATTGTTAAATGCTTCTCCTTAAACATTTCTTGCAATTAGTAATTTATCATTTCATCCCCATCGATGACATCCATTTTATTGGCATCGTCGTTGTTATTTTTCCCATTTTTCTTGTTCCCTATACTTTTCCACCCTTTTACTATCAGAGGTTCACTCATAGTCATGGGGGCCCTATTACAAATGTTTCCATTCTACTACTTGTATCACCCCTACACCTTGGGTAGTTATTAGTGATAAACCTCTAATCCAGTTTCTGCCATAACCACAACCCAGCCAATGTGCCTTATATCAAGGCAAGGTATCAACTGCATTATGGTTTACTTGTCCTTGCTCATTTTTGACTGTGTTGTGTGTGCATATAGTGATTACATGAACTATGGACTGGGATAGGAGGAAGCACTTGGGATGGACTAGAGTTGGAGCATTTATGCTGGGAACAAGTTTGGTCAAGTGGCTATGGATAAATAATGGAAGGCACAATCGCGACATCGGTAGCAACGTGCCTCATTTTCTTTACTCTCTCTTCAAGCTGTCATATGAGATTCTAGATGTCATCTATGTAGTGTTCACCATAAAGGATGTGAACACCAATGTTGTAATATGTTTGTCAATCCATTCAATGGGAACTTTGAGTCTATTATTCCTTGTCTCTATTAGTTCTCATTCAGTTAATAATCCCATACCTTCTCAAAAGTTTGTAAGGAACTCAAGGACAAGTTTTCATTCAGTCATAGGGGTATGATGAGTTGTGATATCGCATCCATGATATTGGGTATGTGATATCAGAGCCTTCCATGTGATATCATGTATGCGATATCAGGGCCTGCATCATTGCCTATAAATAAGAGGCAAGCACACTTGGTTTGCATAGTTAGTCTTAGTCTCTTACCCAAACTCTTACCTTTTTCCCTTTCCAAAGATAGAATTATTTTTGAGTGGCCATAGTAGGAGTCATAAAGTGGATGGATCTTTATTCGAGCATTGTGTACCTGAGCAAACCTTGTGTACGACAATAAAGAAAAACTTTGTGACAAACCTTGCAACATCTAGAATAGATTAATTAATGTTAATTACTATTACTTAATTCTTTTCTTGTTAATTAATGTTCTCTCTCTCACCCTAGAACTCTCCTAAGTAAGCACACTTAGTACGATCACTTTGAGCATGCGTGTAATGCTTGGTAACCCAGTAACGCTTAGCATTCGGTAATCCTAGTAGTGTTGCACTAGTTCAGGATGTGTACGGAAAGTGAGAATGAATGTTGGTGTTAGGACTAGTTAAAGCATAGTTGAGTAGTTAAATCAAAATTAGTTACTTAGTTATCTCTCTTCTCCCTTTGTAGCACTAGGACATAAAAACATAAAAACTATAAAAATCATGTACCTCAAGTTTACTTAACCATACAATTGTGCTATAGAAGTAAGCTTGGGAAGACAACAATTGATCAATCCATCCTTGTTCCACAAAGGCATGTAAGTACTTAGTCCTTGGAATTTGACCGAATCATGCATGGATGCTCATATTCGTATGGTTGAGCATAGGGTTACCTTGCCACTCATCAATAAGTAATTATACTTAAAATTCCTAAAGTAGCATTTGAGAATCATTAGCTTAACACTATTCAATTGGGATGTTTGATACGTAATTTAGTTATGTTTCAATTTGCTTAAATTTTGTGATGCTAATTGATGAAACATCAATAAGATAGGTTGTGTTGATGCAACCCCATCGACATTTCCCTGTCGATGCATGATAGAATGTGTTGACACAACTCTGTTGATGTTGATATAGTCATTACTTATATAAATTCATGCACCCCTTGCATTTATGGTACCTTTTGATCATAGAGTGGGTTGAATTCTTGTAGTTTCTTCACTCAAGAATTAGAATATTTTCCCTTTGAATGTTTGCAGCAGGATATATGAGATTGTATGGAGTTTTATTCAAATGCTCATGTACCTAGACATATTGGCATGATTGACAATAAAATCGAGATTTCCTACATCTATTGCAGCACTTAGAATAGTTTAATGTTTCCTTTTAGTACTTTCCTTTATATGCAATTTACTTTTGTATTCTTAGTTAGATAATTAGTACGATTAATCATAAGTACATGAGTATGACCACTTTGAATATAATGTACTAACACTTGGTAATCCTCGTAGTGGATACTTGGTATGTCTAGTAGTATACACTTGGTACCCAAGCAATGTTAGTGTAAGTTTAGGATGTGTATTGCAAGTGGGAACAATGAATTCACGTTAGGTTAGCTAACTTAGGAATTAGTTATTCTATTTAATTACTAAATATTCATTTTATGGTTAAGTAATTAGGAGAAAACATAATAAAATAATTATAAAATACATATCTTATGCCTTAACCATACACACAATTAGATATTAGTATGGATTTAGAAGACAACAACTTGCAATTTCATAATTCACTATTAGGACTATTGGCTACTTAGGTAACTAAGTCTATGGAATTCAACTAGATTGCTAGTGAACACTTGTAATTTGTATGGTTGGGCATAAGAGAAACTTGCAGCTTATCACTAATATTTTTTTATTTTTTAATTGGTTACTCTTAAATGTGAAACAACTTATTCTCATGGGAATTATCTAATTGATTTGGGTACAACTAACATGAAGGAAGTGCCTAATTGATTTTAAAGAAATTGTAAGGCATTTAGTAATTCTTTACTATATGTAGTAGCAAAGCCAATGTTACGATGGCCTTTAATAATGCTACATGGAGAAGTACTCTAGCCTTGGTGAACAACAAAAACTAAGGAAGTATTTTGACTAATCTTAATACTAGATTTAATAAACAATAAATAAGTTATGCAAGCACATTTTGTTTCCTTTTTGTTTAGTTCAAAAAAAAAATCTTATTGTTCATAATGAGTACACATCTCAACTTCTACTTCTTTGATACTAAGAGTTCTTTGCTAGCTTCCATAAATTATGTGGCTTGGGGATGGTGGTGAAAATTTTGTTTGGTTTAACTTTCTATGATTGATTTATTTATTTGATGTTTAGATGCTAACATGTTTAGATGTGGCAACTCCTATGCAAGGTTATCCAACTACTTGATGCTTAGTTCCAAACCCTTAAGGGAGTATTTATAATTCATTTTTCCTACTTATTCATATAGATTAATTTTTTTTTCTTTTTTACCTCTTAGGTGAAACATATGTTTGTGATGAGTAGTTAGAGAAACAAAATGCATAGATTATAATTTATGTACTTCTAACATTGTGTTTCATTTGAAACTTTGGTGTAATGTTTAAGTTGTAATGTTCAGCTTCTACCATTGTATTTTATAATGTCTTCTAGTTGGCATGTGTGGACTTTGTACTTATGTGTCTTTGGTGCAAGGCCAACTTTACTTTTTCTATTTAATTTAAGTTTGGTAATTGGATATTAACATGGAAGTGGTTATTGAAATTTATTTTGAAACAATAGTAGCCCAATGCCTTGATTTAATAATGTTTATTTTATTGCAATGTTCATGGCTTGGGCATTAGGGGCACTAAGTTATTATTACTTAGTGAATAGATTAGATTTTATATGCAAAGGGCTATCGACATTACAATTTTATATTTAATGTATTTTTAATTTGTGTATCCTTCTATGCTTGTTATTCGGATGCCTACTACTTTGCCTATAAATGTTTTGGCATCCTATTGATGTTATAAGTTTGTGTCTTAATTTTTAAGTAAAACCATTCTAGCCTAAGCCTAGGTTAAGAGGCGTTACACTTAATATGGCACTACCCTCTTACCTTGCTATGTGTTTATTATGTGCGTTGTTCCTAATCTAAGTGGAATGAAAAAAGTTGTAAAATGGTTCAATGTCCAAGAAAATAAAATCCTTGCTTTGGCCTATTACCCATGATGTGATTTTATCACATTATTTTTTGATAGAAAAAGATATAATATTTAACAAAATGTACATTATCTATTGCATTACTATGTAGGAAACACATCATATTATGTATGGTTTCATGTTTTAGTCTCTTCATTTATAGTCACTTCGCTTGAAATGTAGAGATATTGCTTCCTCAATGTACATTTTAAACATTATTAATGATTTTATGTTATCTCTTAGCTTTAAATAATTAGTACATATTTACCATTAATTTACATTAGTTTATTAGCATTTGTTATATTATATGCTATTTTTGCTAGTTGCTATTAGACTTGTATGATAATTGATGATTATTTCATGGATATTTATATGATGAATGCACTATTTACATATAACATTGGTTCTTTCGAAGTTAATACATACTATTATTAATATTGAACTATGTTACCTCATTTATTAGTTATTAATGTCTCAATAAGTTTTCTTTAAACTATGTAAAAGGTCCCTTACAGATAATATTAATAACCAATTATATCAAAGAAGATATTGTTATTATTTATTTAATTTGGTGATCTTACTTCATTAGCTACTAGTATCAATACTTTCAATAAACACTACCATCAGTAATGAACCTTTTTGCATAAATGATTTTAACAATTTAAATTTTTGGTAGATACATGGTAAGCACTAGTTTGCTTTTAGGAGATTATGGTAAGGTCTATTGAATCATCATCATCCTTAACTTATCCCAAGAATTTAATGTTTAATATCTAATGAATGATAAATGTTTTCTTGCCTTCTTAGTACTAATTGTTTCTAGTATCGAGGAATGTTATTGTACTTTTATGTTAATATCTTGACATATCAATTATTGAAATTGATATTTGATTACATTTGTGTAGGCCCAAAAGAGCTATTAGACAAATAAATTTGTGCAAAATACATTAGTAGTCATAAATCATGATTACAATATATGTGTCCAATATTTAAGTAACATGAATGATGGGACACGATATCGCATGGGCCATGATATTGTGTACGCAATATCGCATCCGTTGTGATATCATGTCTTCCCTACGATATCGCGTACGCGATATCGCAGTCTGCCACAATGTCTATAAATAAGAAGAGGCTCTCCCTTGTTTGAAAATTAGGAATTAGATTGTAGTGAAACTCTAGCAGTTTGATCCCTCCAGAGTTAGATTATTTTCCAGTGTTTGCCCACAGTGTGGTGAATGCAATTGTACGACATTCTTTATTCGAGTGTGACGTACTTGGACGCACACATGACCGGCAATAAAGATCGAGATTACTTCATCATTGCAGCATTTACTTTGTTATTTATTTATTCATTTAATTTTTATTTACTGCTTTCTCTCTCACCCTTATCTCCTAGTAACGCGGAATGAGTACGACTTGATTACAAGCATTTAAGTGTGACTACTTGGTATCCCAGTGGCGTACCTAGGATCTGCGCTTGGTAATCCTAGTCGTAGTCATGCACGAAGTCCAAGATGTATATGGATGATCAAGGAATCAGCTACTCATCGCACTTAGGCTAGATTAGATTTCTTACCCTTTTCCTCCTAGCTTAGCATAGTTAATATTACTTTCCATTGCCTTTAGGAGTAGCGTTAGAATTAGGAAAAGATCAGATGCCTCACTCTGGACTAAACCATATGTGACAAATATAAATACTAGTCTAGGTGGGAAGACAGCAAACTGCAACCTAAGGTTAATGATCTAGGTGCCATAACTAGTCCTTTTGCGAAGTTCGACCAGATCACACGTGAGAACGCTCGTATTTGTATGGTTGAGTGTCGGGGTATCTTGCCACTCATCATTGGCGCTAGTGCCAGGGACGGTGCTAGTTATCTAGATTAGTTATATCATACAAGGTCACTGTATAGAAATTGATGATATATATTTTAGAAAAAGAAATAATTATAAAAAGTCACACGTAAATTCACATACAACTGCACAACAATGTCTCTCCTACAAGATGATAATAATGCCACACTTAGTGAGGAAGTTCATTGGAGAACCAACGAACTATATGAAGATGAAGATTGGAGTATACAACCTGAAGTGGGAGTTTCTTATAAAAATGAAGAAAAAAAACGTCATCGCAACACATGAAGACATAACTTACAAGATGACTGATGAGACGCAGATTGCACAAGCCGCGATATCGCGTAGGTGATATCGCGGCCGACGCGATATCGTGTCTTTCCCTGCGATATCGCGTACACGATATTGCGGTCCATCGTCATATCTATAAATAAGAGGCGACACTCCCCTCATTTTCCATCCTGGCTAGAAGTAGCAAAGCTCTAGCAGTTTGAACACTCTAGAGTTAGATTAATTTCCCATGTGCCCGCAGTAGGAGTCCTAGAGTGAACGGCTCTTTATTCGAGCAACTTTGTAACCTGAACACAAGTTGTGTATGGCAATAAAGACAAACTTGATTGGATAAACCTTGCAGTACATGGTTTTATTTTATTTTTATTTATTGTTTGTTGTTAGTGCACACGAGTATGACTTGATTACAAGCATCTATGGATGTGTACGGCTAGTCAAGGAATCGGCTGCTTATCACACTTAGGCTAAATAGGTGTCTTAGTACGACCACTTCGAGCACTTGCGTTACATGTGGTGAGCCTAGTAACGATTAGCGTTTGGTAGCCACAGTTGCATAGTTCAGGGTGTGTCTGGTAAGTGGGAACGGATGCTGACGCTAGTTAATTTAGACTTAGGACATTAGTTAGAGTTAGTTAGTTTCTCAACCCTTCCCCTGATAGTGTAGGAGAAAAACTAGAAAATACCCAAAAAAATCATATACCTTAGACTTGCTTAACCATACACCGTGACACATACAAGCAAGCCTAGGAAGACAACGAATGATTAACCCCAAGTGTTTCTTGTGGCGTTAAGGCATTTAGTCTGCAGAGTTCGACTGGATCACGCGTACACGCTCGTATTCGTATGGTTGAGTGTAGGGGTACCTCGCCACTCATCATTGGTGCCGTTTCCAGGGACTAAGTTTTTTTTACGCCAATTAAACATAAGGGATATCACTCACATCGTTGTGAGCTTGAATGAACCTTCGGGTTAATCAGTTAATTAAGAACATAAATAATGGTAAACAGCACACCATTAGAATGGCTTCTTCTCACAAAATCAACTCACGTAAGGATAATATAGAAGACAGTCAGCATCATACGTATAACTTAGACAAGCCAAGTCCTAAACAATATACGATAACTTATACTCATCTCGATGAGTATATCCCTAATTACACTTTTACTCTCCATCAAGATGAGCAGTTGCGTTGGAGAGATTTGTTTGGTAATATCGTTTTACCACTAGATCGATCCGTTCCGAACATGCTTTTCCATGGATTGGCACAGATTGGCATGCAGGACGTATTCATTGAATACGTTGTTGGAAGATATCATATAAGGGATTATCATCCCATCGCTTTGCAATGTATGAGGGACGAAAGGCAGGAGAGCCAACATTCATTTTTGAAGGGCAAGGTCCCCCATGTCATTAGTGAAATAGGAGACGAGGAACCCCTCACAATGGGTTTCTTAGAAAATGATGTTCCTCCTCCTCACTTTGGTGAAGAGGTTAGGCATTAGGGCCTTCGATCAACTGTACATGCTACAGGCTCTGATCCCCGTGAGCACCAACTGTTCATGGCAGGAACAACCACTCACACTAAGGATGGACACTTAGATCGTCACAACGATCGGGGCCGAAGTAGCTGAAGAGAAGGTAAGAAACATCGCCACGGTGATAAATCCCCTTTCTCTTCTCCTTCATCTCACCATTCAAACTCTCCTTCCACATCTGGGCACAACCATCGTGAGCATAACGGAGAGGGTAAAAGTAAAAAGGAAGATGAAATACCTCGACAGGAAGGTCGAGAGGAGTTAGGACAAGGGCAAGGAC
>MNCI01009000.1:19678-39325 GCA_015680685.1 Gnetum montanum | reverse complement strand
CTCGCCACTCATCAATGACGATGAACCCCCACTGGCCACTACAAGCCTAATGCAAATACAAGAGGTTGTTCAAATCTCATGTAGGCATCATAAAGAGAGCCGACTACCCAAGCTCGATTTAAACAACTTTCCTACATTTTCAGGAGGCTATGACTTAGATCTGCATCAATATTTACAAGCCTTCTACGATGCTTGCACATGGAATAACATTGATAACGGTTGGCAAAAACTTAAGCTCTTCCCTATGACACTCGTTGACCAAGCGAAAGTATGGTAGAGATCGTTAAAACCAAATTCAATACGACGCTGGTCAATAATGGTAGAATTCTTTAATGAAAGATGTCAAACCTACACAAGAGTGTCAGCCTTGAGGAAACAAATCCAAGGATGGAAATAAGAACAACATGAACCCTTGGACATGGCCTTAGAAAGATATTATGCACTATTGAACAACTGTCTAGGCCATGGGTTTTCTGAGGAAAAGATAATGTACCATATTATTGATGGGCCACGTAATGAAACAAGAGAGACCTTAGGAGTATATGCCCAAGGTCAATTATACAACTTATGAACCCACAAAATCCAAGAGCTTATTAAGAAGGTAGCAAAAGAAGAAGGAGAATTGGCTGATGGGAGAGTGTTGAAAAACATCAATGGGACCAAAATTTCAACTTAACAAAGGTCCATGATCATAACAAGGAGAAATCAACAAATCTCAAGGTGGAAACATCATCTTTGCCAATACAACAATCGTTAGAAGAAGTTGAGGCAAAGATCAATAAGATGTTGTAATGGATATATCAAAAGTGTGGAGAATATATCAATAATATTGGAGATAGAGTTTTGACAACCCAAGAAGCAGGACAAAACATTAGACATTCAGAGAAAAAGAACGAAGGGAAAAAGCGCTCAACTACCAATCATATGTATGAATGCAACATATGCCTGTACGATCACCCAAAGGGCCAATGCCCAATATTGTTACATTTACATGAGCATTGGTGAAACACATTACATCCAGAGTTTGTATAGAGATATTGTGTTCGATCATAGTGGCAACAATCCTAGTCATGGGGAAGACCACCCTTAGATTGGAGGCATCCTTCATGTTTTCCGAATCCAAATGCTTATCACGTTCAACATCCTGTTTCTCCATTTGGACCACCATACTCTATCTCACCATAGTACCATTCTCCACAATACTATCAACCCATACCTCCAACACAACCACCACCTTGTGCACCTTATATTCCTCCTAACTTTCAACATTCTCATCCTTTCCCTCCTTCCACAGTGCCACCAATTGTTCCTAAGGTGTTTGTGCCACCACAACAATCCATGAATAACACTTTTGCTACTACTACTAACAGCAATGAGAAACCTCCTCAACATCAAAAGCACCCCTTCTTTAAACACGGTCGTAAGAAGAGAAAACATAATTCAGAGGTCACTGCATCCTCCAACTCAGCACAAGCCCCACACTATGGTGCACCCTTACCTTCGAACATAACGCCTCATGTAACTTTATCAAGGCCATCGTCAAACACTCTAACAACCATACGGCCCAATGAACATAACCATGGGAGGCATCAACCCAATCCTTGCATACCATCTAATGGCCTCAAACATCATAGTGGGTCAACTCGTTATCCGGGATCTACATCGTATAAAGCATCCCACTATGCTCATTATAATCAAGTGTGTGAACCCCGAGGGGATAAGTATAGACCGGTTTCAATACTTCCAATATGCAAGGATCCCCATCTTTCATTTATTAATCCTTGCCATCCTCAACTGATTAGTTATGAGGGATATCCCCCATTTCAATAACAAGCAGGATTAATAACCATTTTTATTTTCCTTAATTTTACAACTTTTTGTTTTATCTTTTTATCTTTTTGTGTGTTTGTCTTTTTACGCTTTTGTAAGTAATATCATCTACAAATAAAACACTCATGTGGATCATTGGTTGAGGTTTGTTTTATGTTATTAAGTCATGAGTGATCAATTATTTGGAATAGTGAGCCCACTACACCCACTCATCCACTCTATAAATAAGAGGTTCTGTTCAAGGGTACAGTGACATTCTTGAAATTTCTAAAACTTAAAATTAATTTTGTGTTCATTGTACCTAGAATGAAGAAGGATGGACCAAGAGGGAATGATTAGGGTGTGACATCAAGGGGACTTGTGGATTCTCTTTGGTGACAGCTGTGGGAGTTATCATGCATCGTGGTTGTACTAAGATCCTTGTAGATCTAATGAAAAATTGGAGTAAGAGTAATCAAAAGGGCACTCAAAAATAAAATGTTGTTCTAGGGGATCCCACTGGAAAGACATGCACCCATGCCTGAAGGTTGGCAGCTTCTCTGGATTCAATAAAGTGAAAAAAAAAAAGAAAGAAAGAGAAGAAAAAGAAAAGGAAGTGCCATAAAACAAAAATCACTCCTCCCTTGGACTACACGCCAAGGATTGTACGCCTTGTTGTTATGGTACTCTCATAGTTTTTCATCATGGGATGAAACAATGCGATGTCACTATTTAGAGGAATGGACTTGGTCCTGATCTTGGAATGATGAGTTAATGACATGTTAATCATGCTTACACGCAGGATTCATTATGCCCTGGGTCAGTTACCTCATGTCCCAATCTCTACGATCCCTTTCTATAGTTCATCTTACCTTATTGTTCATGTAATTGTAGCTCGTGACCCATGTAATATAGAATTTTCATCTCATTCCGGTGATATTTACATGTGTGTGTTTTGTGGAGTTAGTGCAGATTACATTTAACCCTTCTAGTGCCCACAGACACTTTAAGTGTGGTTACACAAGGGCATAATAGGTTGAAACCTACTTTGGGGAGGATCCACTTGTGTAATTTTTTGTTATCTTCACTGATTCTCTAGCTCACACACACAATTTCTTATCCTCAACTTAATTTTTCATAATTCTCTTTCCCTAATATTATCCCTCTATAATTTCTATGTTCCAATGTACCATTACATTCCCTTTTTTCGTAACCACCAAATTTTTATTGCTAAAGTTCACATCATTATCATTAAGAGTGCCTCTCAAATCAATGAAATTACCCTAAGACATCTTAATACTTACCAATGTCCTCAATATTTAACATTAATTTCAAGAAAAATCATTAAAAATTTGATATTTTCATGTGTCTCACATTAGTAGGGTCGAGATATCGTGTACGCGATATCGTGTCCTATTTATCTATAAATAGGAACCCCCGCTACAACACTTAGCATCATTTTGCCATTCACGCAGGGGGAGTTGTTGAAATTTTTCTCTGTGACTTGCGACTACGTGACCCTTACTTTTTCACTCATATCTCGCACACTGGTGCTTCGATTTTAATTCCGTTTGAACCTACTTGAACCTAGAGTGTTCAGTTTAGTCGTGGGGGAGAGGCACTTACCGAAAAGTGCCTAAATTTTTTAAAATTTATCATTGCCAAAAGGACATCAGTTAGGGTAATTAACTTAACACTTAGAATAATTGTGCCAAAAATCATATGACCTTAATCACACCGAGAGATTAACAATGGAAACCACCTAAGTCACAACACCCATTATTATAATTTTCAGGCACGATCACACGTTATAACATAAGATCTTTAATTAAGGCAAGTAGTAAGGTATAGCTTGATTTCCGAAACAACCTTACTAATGCTTGATCCGTGTGATTGAAAAATGGCCTTGAAACATACACAGTAGGAGGGTCATGTTCAAGGTGAAGCGAAACAATCTTAGAGAGGTGGAAGACAAGGCCCTACTGGACAACATATAGAATAGGAGGTGCAATCATTCAACATCCATCAAGAAGAACCTCCTACCAGATGGTCCAGGCAAGAAGAAGGAGGAGTTGTTGCTACGCCTGAATCGGGACAACAACTCACGTTGCCCCCAGAGTGTGTTTAGGCTATACATGAGAAGTCCACATTCGCTACGGTGATTGTGGAGTTAAACTTTGAATCTTCTACAGAGTTTGCTCCTTAGGCTATTAGGGATCACCTCAAAGGATCTCCCTTATGGCCTACCCTCTTTGAAAGAGGTGCTTGGTACTTAGGTGAAACGTACCAGTTTTGGGACAAGAGGGAGCAAGGCACCACGGTTAACATTTGTGGTGTGATGGTTGATTTTTCTGCACAGGCTATTTCAGAAGTGTTAAACCTTTCGAATTCAGGGTCCACATTGCTTAGTTATCCACCCGATCAGACCCCGATGTGTGAAAGGATTGGTTAGAGAAGGCTTATGGAAGAGATAAAGCTTTTGGTGAGCTGACAACGGAAGAGAGTTTATTTCAAAATTGGAACCTATCACCTCTTTCCCACAAAAGGTTTGAAAAGAATATTGATGTATGCAGCTAGGGGATGTGTAGTGTTGATGGGAAAGGTTAACGCTAACCTTCCCCATCTATATTTGACGGAGATCCTAAGGTGATTTGAAGAATGGAAGTAAGGGAAGATGGTGTTTCCTTTCCCTTGCCTTATCAGAAAATTGTGCCAATCGGTTGGTATTCAAGGGTACACTAATGACGTCCTCCGAAAAGCCTAGAATTCTTCTTATGTTGAACTACTAAAGGTGCCAGCTCCAAGAAAGAGCACTGGTGAAGAGTTGAGACCCAAAGAAGAAGAAGAACAGATGGCTAGACCCAGTCAACCTCCAGCCATGGGTCCCAACCAACAACAAGAAGCAAGGCCTTGCACAGGCCAGGATCAGCCACCGCCACCGCAAGACTATAGATTGTCGATGAGCCATCTTAGGGCCATCACTGAGATGATTAGTTGGGGAAGTCGTGATGATGCAAACCTCTTCGATGTCATCAATGATGCCGATCAGCCTACAGTTTCAATGGATTGCACAATGGGCGAATTATCAATTCAAACAGGAGGAGGGGAAAGTGGATGGTCACAACAAATCTCAAGAAACGTAGCATCTTTTCAAGTGCAATTAGAGACTGGTGAAGGGGCCACTATGGTGGTCATGCAACACTAGAATGTCGCAGGAGCTGCTAAAGTGGTCATTGACCACATCAAACAATCCCTTAACGTACCTGTTGTGCCATCGGCATATCTTTCAAGAGCACGGGATGCTCAAACTCTTGCTGGAACCTTAATGACTCCTACGAAACATGAGAATGTACTTGATAGATTGCTTCAAAGAGGACAAGTAATGATGTCTCTGTTTGACATCTCTCAGGATGTCACAGCAATTCAATCAGACCTCATTTCCATAAAGAGTAAGCTGGTCATATCTGAAGTAAGGGCTGAGCATGCTGAAGCTAAAGTGCAGAAACTACAAGAGTAGCTTGTAGCCTTACAAGCAGCATAGCGAGATCCTTTGCAGTTTGTTCCAGTAGACCAGCTGGATAACTTTAGAACAGAGCAACTAACCAAATTGACCATAGAGAATAAGAAGGTGGTGGAAAAAAAGGAGAAGGCTGTTTGGGATGCCTCCGCAGCAGAAGGGAAAACCCATGCGCATCTTAAGGCACTCAAGGCCTTAGAAGAAGAGAATAAGCAGTTTGTTGCAGATAACCTTCGGTTGACCTCTATAGAGAAACAAAAGAATGTTCTTAATGAACACTTTCATCAGCTACGAGAAAAATTCATTCAAGTCAACCGAGATGTAAGCCATTTAGCCAGAGAGAATTGAACCCTCTCAATGGAGGAGGTACATGCTATTTGCCAAAAGTCAGCAATTGAGATAAGCGCATGGTAGAATGAGGCTAAACGACATGAGAAGCTAAAGGAGCATTTCCGTGATCAGGTGGGGATGTAGAAAAAAATCCTAGAGAAGGAGATCCATATGGCCAAGGCTCAAATCAACACTATTAGTGCTCAACACACTGATTGGAGGGCCATATTGGACACTTACGCCTTTGCCCACCAAGCCGAAGTTAAAAACCAGGACTTGCAGATCCAAGACTTGACAGAATACATGGAGTTGGCAAACCTCAGATATGCCAACCATGTCATGTTAACAGTAGGACACCTGAGAATAGAGCTCGAGTAGCAGGTAGCTTCCATCCATCTCAAATATGAGATAGAATTTGCAGAACGCAAGAAGCTGGTTGAGAAACTGGATGTTGCAAATTCTAAACTTGAGGTGGTAAAAGCAAGCTATCAAGGACAGAAAGATGTTGCAATCTACTTGGCTTGACGGCTAACAAATCTTCACGAATACAAAGACAAAGCCAGAGCCTATGAGGAGGAACTATAGGTGTTCATGGTGTGGTATGTTAAAGCTAACCAGATGTTCCCGCAACTACCCTGTCCATGGGAAGTGCCGACTCCGTCAAACATCGGAACATTAGAATGGACAACACAAGACCCTCAGACTGAAGAGGAGAAGCTCTAGGCCATAATTCAACGCCATCAAGCTTCAAATCTTGGAGCACATGACAAAGGGAAAGCATCCATGAAGGAGCCACCGCCACCAAGAACTACATGAGTTCCATTTTTTGTAGTTGTAGCATTTTTTCTGTGTTGTGTCTTTCCACATTGTGGCATTATTTCATTTCTTTTTCTAGTTAATAATCCCATACCTTTTCATTGTGTAATCAATGGAGCTTGTTCTCTTTGTAACTCGAGGACGAGCAATATCACATCCCTCGCGATATCGCATCTTCTCTATGATATCATGTACGCGATATCGCAGTCCGCCACAATGTCTATAAATAAGAAGCAACTCTCCCTTGTTTGACAATTAGGAATTAGATTGTAGTGAAACTTTGGCAGTTTGATCCCTCTAGAGTTAGATTATTTTTTAGTGTTTGCCCGCAGTGTGGTGAATGTAATTGTATGGCATTCTTTATTCGAGTGTGACGTACTTGGACGCTCACATGACTGGCAATAAAGATCGAGATTACTTCATCATTGCAACATTCATTTTGTTATTTATTTATTCATTTAATTATTATTTACTGCTTTCTCTCTCACCCTTATCTCCTAGTAACGCGGAATGAGTATGACTTGATTACGAGCATTTAAATGTGATTACTTGGTATCCTAGTGGCGTACCTACGATCTACGCTTGGTAATCCCAGTCGTAGTCATGCACAAAGTCCAAGATGTGTACGGATGATCAAGGAATTGGTTGCTCATCGCACTTAGGCTAGATTAAATTTCTCACCCTTTTCCTCCTAGCTTAGCGTAGTTAATATTACTTTCCACTGCCTTCAGGAGTAGCGTTAAAATTAGGAACACATCACACACCTCCTTCTGGACTAAACCATACGTGACAAATATAAATACTAGTCCAGGTGGGAAGATAACGAACTGCGACCTAAGGTTAATGATCTAGGTGCCACAACTAGTCTGTCTGCGGAGTTCGACCGAATTGCGCATGAGAATGCTCGTATTCGTATGGTTGAGTGTAGGGGTATCCTGCCACTCATCAATGAACATGTCTTTTATATATTTCCCTAGAGCTAACATTGGTTGCTTGAATAACTTATACAAAAATTGGCTAAAGATTTACCATTTTCTTTCGAAAAAAGTCTTGAAATTATAAGTATAGGCTATAAACTAACAAATAGCTTCAATCTCTAAAGGTATCATCTCTACTTCAAGAAGCATAATGCTATATTGTGTCTATCTCTTCACTTTAAATTTGGCTAGCTGAACAAGATTCTAAAACTCTTTTATTTATTTTCAATATTTATTTGATAGAGTTGTACCACATACAACACAATCATAAAGAATAGTAGGTTGGACAATGCATGATAAATTTCAAATATCCAACCTAAAATAGATTCCTTTTTATATTTTCTTTTAAAAATGAATAAGGTTTTCATACCACTTGCAACTATTTAAGTATTGCACTTATTGCATTTGTAATTGGAGGAGCATTCTACGCTAAAATATTTTACATGGTGATAATAATCATAAATAAAGATGACATGCTAACGATTTTGATAGGGAGCTCATAGAACATTATTATTTATATTATAATATAACTTTAAGTCAATTTTAACCCAGCACAATGCCAAGCTATAAGTTTTAACTCATAATTGGTTTTCATTTATGAAATTTAGTTTTTCATAAACTAAGGAATTTATTAGTAATAAGAATCTCAGAATGGAAGCAAAGCACAGCCCCGTCATGGTCTGCTTAAAATCGTAATTAGTGGCCCATGAATTGCTGCTATCTCTGCACGTCAGCATTTATGCCCAGTTCTCTACAAGAAGCAGTTGTAACGCAAATTTAGCAGCAGCATGAACGCATACCAGCGGCATTGATGCCGTGGCTAGATTTGGACGATACAGTAGAATGTTGGTGCACTGTTACCTTCTCAAGCAGGCCTATTTATTTATGCCTTCTGCAACTGCAATGGAGGTATTCTTGACTGCTTGTTGGTAGCGTTAGCATTTGTGATTTGGCCGATTTGTGATTTTGTAATATGTATTGGCTTTTGTGATTTCACCGATTTGTATTAGCTTTCGTGCATCCTGTAAGTGGGAGGAGGAGATATAACACAAGAAGATGATTTCGTTCATTCTGTGCGTCATTTTCACTTACATTGCCCTCTGCTTCACATCGCTGCTTAGTTACATTTGGTGTACGATTTCCATTCTCATTCTTTCAGTTTGGAAGTTCTGCTAACTCGCAGGGTTTTCCATCAGAAAGCTTTAGATTAATGAAGAGGCTGTTTGTTTTCCTCCGGATTTGTGGTACGATTCAAATTTTTTGTTTCATGTGTGCGAAGATATTTCTGTAACGCCGCTGCACCCCATTTTGGCGGTTTTTGTTGCTCCAAGTGTATGAACGTTACAGTATGAAACTTCGTAAATACATTGACTGATTCATATCAAATTAAAATAGAAAATATCAACACCGACATCTTCGTACCTTAACTTAGTCTTATCTGAAGCATAATGAACTCTTAAAAAGAAAAATTTATCAAGGAATTAATCTGAATTCCTATGGGAGGATAACCGTTGTTAACGTTAAGGCGCTCTTAATTTAAGGTTCGTTGCTTCATAACTGCCGCGATCCAAGAAAACCGCAATAAAATCGAAGTCATCAGAGTAATCTGTTACTTCACATAAAAAGTATGCGAGAAACTTTCGAAAACTCCTCGTTATCAATTTCATTCCAGTTGTACAAATCACCGGAATCATAGGCTTATTTTACACAATCTTCTATGGATTAACTTCAAGATCGCAAACTTAGTTTGAAACTTTAATCATGCCAACGCTTCGCCATTTCTGGCCTCCTCTGAGCCATCTCGCTGGAGAGGCAAGCGGCAATGACGGAAACCTGCAATAAATACTCACAAGAACGACAGAGCAACGGCGAGGACGAGCATCTGCGCAGACAACGTTCGAGAAAAACGGCGACGGATTTGTCAGCAAAGATGAAATGGAGGAATCGTTACAAATCCTAGGGCTTCACACAGACGATGAAGGCCTTGGCCAGGCCATTGAGAGCGTGGACTCAAACGGCGACGGATTTCTCGACTTCGGCGAGTTTTCGCTGCTCTGTGAGTCGATAAGGAGATGAACGACGACGATGATGCCGATCGGCCAGAGGCCTTCGAGGTGTTCGACGAAAACGGCGACGGTATTATCAGCAAAGAAGAGCTTCAGGCCGTTCTGGCTTTGTTTGGTCTTCTTCAGGGCCACACGATCTCTGCATGTCGCGATATGATTTCGGCCGTTGATGAAGATGGCGATGGCGCCCTGAACTTTGTGGAATTCAAGCGCATGATGCCCGGCGGGAGCCTTTCATGATCTTTCGAACCCTAGCCATGGCAGATATTCGTACAAATAGCGATGGAAGCAAATCTTTGCAAGAAATATCGGCTAATTGCCTAATTCAGATGCTCGCAGAAAATTTCATTGTCATTATGCTTACTAACAGGTCGATTGTTCGTTATCTTGCTGTTTTCTTCCTCCTTGAAATGTGAATATGAAACGTTGATGTCGCTATCCTTTGCTATAGTTAATTGTTCAAGGGTTGTGTTCAGTGTATATGATTCATTTTTCGTTTTATATGGATTCTTTTCTCATCGCTTTTGCATTGCGGTGCTTGATAATTCAGAAACTCTGTGAATTGGCTAATCACTTATTTTAAATACAAATCTTCAAAATGGACAGGCTTATATGCAGAGTTCCTTGTTAAATAGGGAAGAACCATGGTTTGTACAGAAGTTTGTATCCTTTTAAACACAAATCTCCAAAATGATAATAACTCTATGTACATTATGATCAACTACCTCCTTACAAAACTATTAAGCAATATACTTGAGAGAAGGCATAATAGTTGGACATAACTAAATAATGTGTTTCAAACAATATTGCTCCATACTGAATCACTTGATGACATTAAAGTATTGTATGGACCAACTTTATAGATTTTTCCAAGTTTATGACTTTGTTATTCAACATAAATTGTGGAGGTAGTTTGATAAAGTCAAAAATTTTTTGCAAGAACGTGACACATCGTAGTGACATTGCAAGGTGCATGCCAACCTATAAAAGTAACACTTAGGCGCACAAATCTACAATAGATTTGATAACATATAGTAGCAAAACTCTTTCAATTTGTTTTCGTAATTTTAGTTGTCAGTACTTAATAGTGTCTACAGTGTGATGTTAACTAATTGATCAAAGTCTTTATTCAAGTGTGAGAGTGTGATGTTAAGTGATTGATCAAGAGTCTTTATTCAGTGTGATGTACTTGGATGCATTGCATGACCAAAAATAAAGATCCAGATTACTTTCCACCATTGTAGTAACACTTAGTTTTATTTCTACTTTCATTTAGTTTAATGTTTACTATTTTCATGGTTACTAATTTACTTTCTATGCACTTTATTATTTTTGTCAAATGAGTATGAGCTTGAGCACTTAAGTGTAACTACTCGGTATGTGAATGGAAGGTTAGGACTACTCATCACATAGGCTAGATTAGATTTGTTTACTGTCATTTAGATTTAGAAATTATTACTTTTACTTGATGTTAGCTAGGAGCACTATGGCCAATACAACATCATCTATGATATACCTCATCATAAATTAAACCTTATGCATTGAATTTACTAGCTCATGTGGGAAGACAACGATCATGAACTCTAACCAATTACTTGCATAATCACATTACCTTATCTATGGAATTTAACCAAGATTGTGTGTGAACACACACATCTCGTATGATTGGGTTTTGGATACTCCACTGCTCATCAGATACTATGTACAATGTTCAATCTCTCCTGGTAATGCCATAGTCCAAAATCCACAATATTATCCCTCTAAGTATCACAAACCAACATTGCCAAGGATGAATTCAAACTTGTATATGCATCCATCTATAGGTGGTTCTTCTAATCAACAATCAAATCCTCTACCACTAATGCCACCTCCTATCATGTAGGGGAAACTACTATCACAACCATAATATAAAAGTTTAACAAGGTCAATCAATATGTAAGAGGAAGTAATCACACATGAACCACAACCTAGGAAACAACCATTCTTTTGAATGAGTCCTGAGAAGGTTCGAAGGATGGGAATTACATCTACTCCTACCCCATCCACATCTAGTCCTCAAAAGAATATCAAACTCACCTCTTCATCAAATGCTAATGTAAACACTATCATGCTCACACAAACAATCACCCATTGGATAAAGGTAGGAGCACTTTCATAGCAAAGAACAAATCTTGGAAGTCCCTTAGTTTACCTTTAAGTAGCAGAGTAAAAATGATGCAAGGTTCTACTTGATTCTAGGTCAAGAGTGAACCTGATCTCACAAGACATGTATTAGGCTTGAAATCTTTCACCTTTGAAGAAAAGTAACATGTAGTTAGAGCTTTCTGATTAGTCAATCACAGTTCCACTAGGATAAGTGGATGATATGATCACCACCATCAGTGGTTGGTCTTACTCTGTAGATTTTTTGGTTATCCATGTAGGTAAAATAAGAGAGAATTTCCATTCATAATGGGAAGGACTTGGATTATCACTGTTAAGCTTAGTATTTGCAAATTGTCCTTGGAAATTTCCAAGGAAGATGAAGCTAGCATTATACAAAGATGTAGAGTTTCACATATCACATACAATGATAACAGGTGCAATTGCATGCAAAAGATATGAGCTATCAAATAGATAAATAACAAAGCATGTAATAAATATATGGAAGAAATATGTGTGCAAAAGTGTATGTATGGAACAACCACACAACAAGAAAGCACCTAGTGGTTGATCATTGATGAAGAAACTTAATCTAATAAATACATGGAACTAGCAAAGCAAATTGTTAGTGCATATGTGGAAGAGACGGATAAGATGAAATAGATAAGGAAAAGGCATTTCTACCCACGAATCAGTCAAGAAGAAGAAATAGACTAGGGACAATTAAAAATCCCAGTACTATGTAGCCAGAAATGTTAAAATTAAAATCCCTACTAACAACATTAGAATATGCTTTCTTGAACAACAGGAAGCTAGTAATAATAAACACCAATTTGAATAAGAACTGAAAAGAGAAGTTACTGGAAGTTGTTAACAAGTGACCTACTGCATTCACATGGTCTTACGATGAGATCACAAGAATTGATCCAAGAATTTTTTAATATTGAATATATACTGATCTAGCAATAAAACCACATCGTCAACCCCAGAGAAGGCTTAATCTAAAACTAAAAGAAGTAGTCAAGAAAGAATTGGAAAAATTACCAAAGGTAGGATTCATCTATCCTATTATAGATAGTCAATAGGCCAATCCTTTAGTGATTGTTCCAAAGAAGGATGACAAGTGTATAGTATGCATTGATTTTTGATTGTTGAATTTTTCCACATTCAAGAATAATTTTCCATTGTCGTTTGTTGACCAAGTGCTAGATACATTAGTGGGACATGAGTACTATAGTATTCTAGATGGATACAGTGGCTATAATTAGATCCACATTGCACTTGATGACTAGGAGAAAACAATGTTCACTAGTCCATGGGGAACATTTTTCTACAAGTAGATGCCACTTGTTATTTGCAATGTGCTAGCAACATTCTAGAGACTAGTACTTAGCATCTTCTAGAAGCAAATCAAAAATGACATTGAGGTATTCATGGATGATTTTTCAACATATGGGCTAGATTTTAAGTAAGCGCTGGACCAATTGGAGTAAGTACTAAAAAAGATGTGTGGAAACTAATCTCAAGCTCAACTAGTAGAAAATCCACCTTATGATCAAGGATAGCATAGTGTTGGGACACAAAATATTTGAAAAAGGTATTGAACTAGATCTTGACAAAATTCGAGTCATACAAAACATCACCTAAAGGTGATAATCAATTAAAGATATTAGATCATTGTTAGGCCATATTGGATATTATCCAGATTTATTGAGAATTTTTCAAAAATAGTGAAGCCGCTAGTGTAACTTATCATTAGCAATGCATAATTAGCAAAGCGTGAATAGGATCTCATCATTTAAGAGTTAAAATAGGTAAATAACTTAAATTTCCTCATGAAGAAGAAATATGTTGACTATGTAGTACAAATAGCATTAAAAATGAATGCCACACTTTTCTATAATGTCCTACATATGAGCATATTAGACATAGATAGGATGTTATAGTTATAATTATGGTCAATTGGTTTCAGATGCTACAAAAAATACTTGGTAATTTTTTAATGATATTTTCAAAACTCATAGCATGTATATTTTTACTATCCAATAGATCTAGAGGATCAACAAACATAATAAAATTATAGTTTTAGTTTCACTAGAATTTAAACAACTTATGATATTATATTGTGAAGTTGATTAAGAGATAAGAAATAGGATTGATACAAGAAAATCAAAACGAATACATGCTAGTGGTGTTCTATATGATAAAATAATCCTAATAAAACTACAGGGAACATTTTATAAAATAGCAATCAAGCTTACTATCTTATATGGTATTAAATGTTAGGAAGTACAAAAGAGGCATGAATGACAAATCCATATAGTGGAAATGCAAATACTTGGATGTTGCATATTATTAGAAGAGATAAACTGTACAATATAGTAATTAGAAAAATACTTGGTGTGGATTCTATTTCAAATAAGTTACAAGAATAGTGTCTTAAATGGTTTGAGAATGTGTAAAGAAAATCAAATAATGAGTTTATAAGAAAATATCACTAAATTCTATTTCAAGAAAGCTATTGAAAAATGCTAAAAAACATGAAAAAATGATTGAAGAATATTTGAAAAAATTGCAAGTAAGCAAAGATCTAGCTCTTCATAGAAATGAATAGTGAAAAGGAAATAATGATAATTATGATAGAAAATCACATTTGATTTTTCAATTATGGTAAGTCTACATCATGGATTTGTACTTAGCCTATACTTATCTCTTATTGCTATTGATGGATTAATAAAGTTAATATAAATGAAATTCCTTAGTTTATGCTTTTCACAGATGATATTATAATATAGGTTAAGAAATTTTTTCTGTTAAAGTAGAAAATTGGAGATGTGCTCTAGAATTAAAAGTCTTAGAAATTAATAGAAGTAAAATAGAATACAATATTAGGAAAACCATAAATATTAGTAAAGTAGAAGTAACAATTCAAGGCTAAAAAGTACCTCACTACAAATAGGTCTACTACCTAGGATCAATACTTTAATGAAATAGTAAAATTGATAAAGATATAAAAAATAGAATTGAGGCATGACGGTCAAAACAAAGAGGGGCTAGTATTATTTTATGTGATAAAAAATTATAATAAAACTAAATGAAAAATATTACAAGATAATAATTAGGCTAATAATATTTTATATAATAAAATAATTCCAATAAAACTATGGTGTTGAATGTTAAGTTATACAAAAGAGTCATGAATAACAAATTAGTGTGATAGAAATGCATATGCTTAAAAAGGATGTGGAATGTTATAAGAAGTTATAAATTACATAATACATGTATTAGGGAAATATTTAGAGTAGCTTATATTTTAGATAAGTGATGAGCACCCAAGTACCCCTACGCCTAACCATATGAATCACAAGTGTTCATGCATGATTCAGTCAAATTCCATGGACTTCATCATTTCTAGTGCACTAGCTCTTTAGGAAGTGAATCTAGCCTTAAGGTCAATTCGTTGTCTTCCCAATTACACTTGTGATGTTTGTTGCTATGGTTAACTGTAACTAAGTGATGAGTGGCAAGGTACCCCTGCACTCAACCATACGAATGATCCGGTTGAACTCCAAGAACTAAGTGCTTACGTGCCTTAATGGAACACGTAGGGTTAATCAATCGTTGTCTTCCCAAACTTACTTGTATTGTCACGGTTGTATGGTTGAGTAAGCTTAAGGTATATGATTTTTTATAGCTTTTATATTTCTTATGTCTTATGCTAATAAAGAGAAGGAGAGAGAACTAAGTGACTAACTTACACTAACTATTCATTAACTAAGTCCTAAATGTTTCTAACACAAGTATCCATTCCCATTTGCTGTACACATCCTAAACCAGTGCAATGCTACTGGGATTACCAAACGCTAATCGTTACTGGGTTACCAAGTGCTACATGCATGCTCAAAGTGGTCGTATTGAGTGTATTTAGCTAAGGGGGTTGAAAGTTGAGAAAGATATTAATTAACTAGAAAAGCATTTTAACATTCAACAATAATTAATTACTATTTAGCTTAATCTGTATGCTGCAAGGTTTATCATAAATTTCATCTTTATTACCATACACAAATGTGTGCTCAGGTACAAATTTCTCGAATAAAGATCCATTCACTCTATGACTCCTACTGCGGGCACACAGAAATTATTCTAACTATGGACTAATGAAACTACAAGAGTTTGGCTAAGGGTCTAAGTCTAACTCTCTTGAACAAAGGGTGCTACCTCTTATTTATAGAAGATGAGGCAAGATGTGATATAGCGTGGTGGATGCGATATTGTGTATGCAATAACGTGGCTCATCATATCCCCATGACTAAATGAAAACTTGTCCTCAAGTTCCTTACAAAATATTGGGAAGGTATGGGATTATTAGCTTGAATGACAACTAATGGTGAATGGGATGATGTGTGAATGGATCAATCATTACAATACATGACAATATTAGTGTTCATGACTACAAGAATGAACACTATAAAAAAATGACATCTAGCCTTATTTGGTAGCTGAGAAAGAAGAGAGAGAGAAAAGAAGAAGACGTGTTGCTGCCGATGCTAGGATTGTGCCTTCTGTTGTTCATCTATAACTACACCATCAGTATGGTTCCTTGCACAACTATTCCAACACCAGTCCATCCTGAGTGTTTTCTCTAGATCTAGTCCATTGTTGTATGATTTCCATCTACACACACAACACAGTCACATATGAGCAAGGATAAGTAAATCACAATACAGTTGATACCTTGCCTCGATGTAAGGTCCATTGGCTAAGTTGTGATATAGCTAATACGAATTTTAGAGATATAACATTGGTGACTACCCAAGGTGTAGGGGTTAGGTAAAAAAATTCCAAAGTGTCTAGTGATATATATAGTATTTTTGCACTATGTTGACGTGGCCTTGTCGATGTGGTTGGCTGTGTTGACAAGGCCTCGTCCACACAACTATTAACCATTATTTACTTCTATTTGAATTTGGTCAAACTTTTAAAATACAAGGAGGATTTTGATGAAATTGGAGTCAAATGAAAGCTTAGAAGACCAAGAATAGTATGAAATCATGAGAAGAGGGTGTTCAAGTTCATAAATTTGAAAATATGGAGAAAAATTGATTTAATGGATGAATGTAATGCAAGATTAAGGAGTACTCAGTGGTTTACACAATGGGAAATATGAAATTTAAGATTGTATCGATGTCAAAGGTAAGGAACTTTAATTAATCAAGCCAAAAGCTATGCAAGTGGGTCCTCCCCATAGTAGGCTCGTGCCCATTTTACCCTCGCATAACTTCAATGAAGGGGTCCATGGGCCCCATAGTTAATTTAATGATCATGATAAGTTATGGATCAACCCAAAAGAATCCACTCAAAAATCCCAATACATTAGACTCAGACATATAGCTTGATGAGTGGCGAGGTATCCCTATGCTCAACCATATGAATACGAGTATACATGCATGATCCGGTCGAATTCCAAGGACTAAGTGCTTGTGTGCCTTTGTGGAACAAGGATGGGTTGATCAATTGTTGTCTTCCCAAGCTTACTTGTATAGCACGATTGTATGGTTAAGTAAATTTGAGGTACATTATTTTTATAGTTTTTATGTTTTTATGTCCTAGTGCTACAAAGGGAGGAGAGAGATAAGTAAGTAACTAATTTTGATTTAACTACTTAACTATGCTTTAACTAGTCCTAGCACCATCATTCATTCTCACTTGTCGTACACATCCTGAACAAGTGCAACACTACTGGGATTACCAAACGCTAATCGTTATTGGGTTACCAAGTGTTACATGCATGCTCGAAGTGATCATACTGAGTGTGCTTACTTAGGAGAGTTGTAGGGTGAGAGAGAGAACATTAATTAACTAAGGAAAGCATTAAGTAATAGTAATTAACATTAATTAATCTATTCTAAATACTACAAGGTTTATCACAAAGTTCATCTTTATTGCCGTACACAAGGTGTGCTCAGGTACACAATGCTCAAATAACAATCCATTCACTTTATGACTCCTACTATGAGCACTCAGAAATAATTCTATCTCTGGAAAGGGAAAAAGGCAAGAGTTTGGGTAAGGGACTAAGACTAACTATGCAAACCAAGTGCACCCACCTCTTATTTGTAGGTAATGAGGCAGACCATGATATCGCGTACGTGATATCGCTTGGAAGGCCCCGATATCGTGTATGTGATATCACATATGTGATATCATGACTCATCATACCCCCACGACTGAATGAAAACTTGTCCTCAAGTTCCTTACAAAATATTGGAAAGGTATGGGATTATTGACTGAATGAGAACTGATAGTGATAGGGAACAATAGATTCAAATTGCCCAGTGAATGAATCGACAAACATATTACAACATTGGTGTTCATGCCCTTTGTGGTAAACACTATACATAGATGACATCCAGACCCTCATCCAACAACTTGAAGAGAGAGTAAAGAAAATGAGGCACGTTTCTATCGATGTCATGATTGCGCCTTCCATTGTTTATCCATAGCCACATGACCAAACTTATTCTTGGTGTAAACGCTCCAGCTCCAGTCCATCCCAAGTGCTTCCTCCTATCCCAGTTCATAGTTCATGTAATCGCCATCTACACACATAACACAGTCATGAATGAGTAAGGATAAGTAAACCATAATGTAGTTAATACCTTGACTCGATATAAAGCACATTGGCTGGGTTGTGGTTATGGTAGAAACTGGGTTAGAGGTTTATCATAGATAACTACCCAAGCTGTAGTGGTCATATAAGTAGTAGAATGGAAAAATTGTGATAGGGCCCCCATGACTAAGAGCAAACCTCCAGTAGCAATAGGGTGGAAAAGTATAGGGAACAAGAAAAATGGGAAAAATAACAACAGCGATGCCAATAAAATGGATGTCATGGATGGGGATGAAATGAGAAATTGTTGATTGCAAGAAATGTTGAAAAGAAGAATTTAACAATTACACCATAAAGGAATGTCAATGGGTCCTCCCCAAAGCAGGCTCATGCCCTTTATGCCCTAACAAACCCACAAATCAAAGAGTCCGTAGGCTCTAGGAATGACATATGGAAACAATGGTTAAACACCAACCCATAAAAATTTACCAAAGAATAACAATGCACCAACCAAAATATAGACTAATCATAAAAACAACAATGAGGTGGAAAATGGGAAGAAAGATGGAGAGTAGAAAATGGAATGGAATCCCAAGAGCAAGGTTGTGTAAAGTCCCTTGTGTATTTTATGGTTAAGGTGACTGAGTAGAACTCATTCCAAATCTGGACTCAAACCAACCACATGCAGTGATCTTGCATCAATACACTTCACCAATCCATCCCCTTGAAGCAACAAGAATGCTTTCCCAAAGAGTCACCACCATTCCAAGGAGAGTGAGATGGAGAAGTAATAAGCGAGAAAGGGCCTTAGTTAGAGGGAACCTTTAGGCATGGGTAACATGTCTTTCTAGTGCCATAACTAGTGCTTGTAGCCCATATTTCTTTATTATGTCTGATGAGACGCGACTTGCACTAGGCCCCGATATCGCGTACGCGATATCGCGGCCACCGCGATATCGCAGCCAGCCGCCATAGCTATAAATAAGAGGCGGCACTCCCTTCATTTCCCAATCCTAGCTAGTGTAGCGAAGCTCTGGCAGATTGATCACTCCAGAGTTAGAATTTTTCCCCATGTGCCCGCAGTAGGAGTCCTAGAGTGAATGGCTCTTTATTCAAGCAGCTTGTAACCTGAACCCAAGTTGTGTATGGCAATAAAGACGAACTTGTTTGGATAAACCTTGCAGCACATGGTTTCATTTATTGCTTTATTTCCTACTTTCCTAGTGCGTTCAAGTACGACTTGATTACGAGCGTCTACGGACGTGTACGGCTAGTCAAGGAATCGGCTGCTTGACGCAATGCATGAGTACGACTCAATTACGAGCATTGGATGCTTGGTAACCCAGTAGCGTATTCCAGGATTCTGCGCTTGGTAACTCC
>MNCI01009000.1:2691-15459 GCA_015680685.1 Gnetum montanum | reverse complement strand
TAGTTAACTTCTTTTCCTTAACGTTTTGCAATTAATTAACAATTTCGTTCATTCCCATCATGACATCCTTTCTATCGATGCCATAGTTGTTCCCTTTTACCTATCATTCCTATCCCTTTTCTCTTTCCATTCTAACGCTACCGGAGGTTCGCGATTAGTCATGGGGGTACGGGGCCTGATTTTTCGATTTTTATCCTAAGCCCCGAATTTTTTTGTTTTTTCTTCCTTACCCCTATGCCTTCGGTAGTCATCCTCTACATTTTCCTAGATCCATATTAGCTATACCACACCTTAGCCAGTGAGCCTAAACCGCAGCAAGGTATGCTTTACTTAATGATTGAATTACCCTTGCTAATATCTGATGGTGTTGTGTGTGCAGATGGCAATCATACAACAACGGAATGGATCTGGAGCAGACACTTGGAATGGAGCAGCGCTGAAGCAACATGCAAGGAGTGGAATTGATAATGCGCTTACAGACGAACAATGAAAGGCGTAATCTCGGCGATGGCAGCAACAAAGACTCTTCTCTCTTCTTCTCTTCTATTCTCTCTCCTCTTTTCTCTCAAGCTGCCAACTGTGGCCTAATGTCATTGTAATAAGGTGTTCACCCATGTTGTCATGGACACCAGTTTTTGTCAAGTCTTGTAATAAAGACCGTTCACATGTCATCCCATTAGTTCCATTTTCCCTAATAATCCCATACCTACCTAATATCATTTTAAGGAACTCGATGACGAGTTTTCATTCAGTCATGGGGGTATGATGAGACGCAACTTGCACTAGGCCGCGATATCGCGTCTATCCCTACGATATCGCGTATGCGATATCTCAGCCAGCTGCCATATCTATAAATAAGAGGCGGCACTCCCTTCATTTCCCAATCCTGGCTAGTGTAGCGAAGCTCTGGCAGATTGATCACTCCAGAGTTAGAATTTTTCCCCATGTGCCCGCAGTAGGAGTCCTAGAGTGAACGGTTCTTTATGCGAGCAGCTTGTAACCTGAACCCAAGTTGTGTACGGCAATAAAGACGAACTTGTTTGGATAAACCTTGCAGCACGTGGTTTCATTTATTGCTTTATTTCCTACTTTCCTAGTGTGTTCAAGTACGACTTGATTACGAGCGTCTACGGACGTGTACGGCTAGTCAAGGAATCGGCTGCTTATCACACGTAGGCTAAATAGGTGCCTCAGTATGACCACTTCGAGCACTTGCGTTACGTGTGGCGATCCCAGTAACGATTAGCATTTGGTAAGCTGCAGTTGCATAGTTCAGGGTGTGTCCGGCAAGTGGGAACGGATGCTGAAGCTAGTTAATTTAGACTTAGACCTTAGTTAGAGTTAGTTTAGTTTCTCAACTCTTTCCTCCTGGTAGCATAGAAGATAAGCCAAAAATACCAAAAAAATCATATACCTTAGACTTGCTTAACCATACACCGTGACACATACAAGCAAGCCTGGGAAGACAACGAACGATTAACCCCAAGTGTTTCTTGTGGCGTTAAGGCATTTAGTCTGCAGAGTTCGACCGGATCGCGCATGTACGCTCGTTTCGTATGGTTGAGTGTAGGGGTACCTCGTCACTCATCAATGTCTAAGGGGCATGCTTTGAATTCTTACCATTTTCCTTTTTTTAAGGTGAGAACCACACCATGCAAAGACTTATTTTTATTCACTCAGCTTCGTGATATTTGATCAATGGTAGAATGGCAGAAAACCCATGAAAATCATCTAAGCACCCAAAAGAATAGCCAACACAAGTGCATTGAGTTCCCTTGAAATCACACTCTTTTCATCCATTGAGTCCTTCCTCAGTTTGAAGAATACCAAGCCACCAATTCATTAATAAATTTATTTAGAAAAAGGGACAGTACAATTCCAAAACCAATGGAGACCATAGAGTTGAATGGAGGAATGGACAGTGTGGATTCATTGCCTATTTTATCAAAAGAACCATATCTTAATATCAACATTGAAAATCAAACGTAAAACCCAAACATTAGCAATCAACATTATATAATTTAATCCACCATCATGACCACTTATTGTATGACTAATGAAAGTAGATCAATCAAACAAAGAAGTAGTAAAAATGTGAACGATGGTGTAAAAAAAAAATAAGAAAGATTGAAGACATGTGTAAAACAAAAATGTGTAGAACAAAAAGAATACAAAAAGAACTGAGGGCATAGAATGGTTGGCATAGGTGGCCATCTCCTCCAAGACTGAGTTGGAAGAAGGAGATCCAAAATAGCGAGCATGGTTGTCCACCAATAGATGGAGTATTAGTACTGGCTATTTTAGGCTCATGGAAGGGTCTATAATAGCTAGTATGTCCAATGAATGATAAGATATCTTTAATAGTTTTAGGATGCTGAGTAATTCCTTGAAAAAATTTAATCCTTTTGGGGTCTACCTCTATCCCTATTTGTAAAATCTTATGTCCTAATACTACACCTTTTTGGACCATTAAATGGCTTTTTTGCTAGTTGAGCCTCAAATTGGTTTCTACACATTATTTTAATACTTACTCTAACCAGTCCAAGGCTTGATCAAAGTTTGCTCCGTAAGTGGAGAAGTTGTCCATGAAGACTTCCACACCATTTCCTATCTGCTGCTAGAATATGCTTAGAACTAGTCGTTGAAATGTTGTAGGGGCACTGCACAAGCCAAACGACACCTGTTTGTATGCAAATGTTCCCCAAGGACTGGTGAACGTAGTCTTGGCTTGGTCTTCTAGGGCTATTTGTATTTGGTTGTACCCATTGTACCCATCCAGAAAACTATAGTAGCAATGGCCTGCAATGGTGTCTATTGAATGTTTCCATATTCAATAGCCTAAAATCTATGCACATCCTCCATTTACCTCCCTTTTTAGGTACAATAACTAAGGGACTAACCCATTTACTATTAGCAATGGGGTATATGAACCTAGCTTTTAGAAGTTGTTCAATTTCTTTCTTAACCACTTGCTTAAGCTTTGGGTTAAGTAACCTCTATGGTTGTCATTGAGGCTTCATTGAGGGGTCGATGTAAATTCTATGCTGGAATACCTAGGATCTATTTTAGTTAATTTAGGATATGACTAAGCAAAGGCTTTCAACCATTTGTTTATTACCTTCAGAAATCTCTCTTTTTGTTGCAGAGTGAGCTTAGTGTTAATAATTACTAATTTTCCATTTTTGAGAAACATGTATTCCATACCGATGGGCAATGGTTTTAACTCAAGGGGCTCCTACTTAAACTTATCAGGGATTTCCAACTTCCCCCAGTTGATATTTTCAATGTCAAGACTTGGAAGTTGGCAATGGACTTGCTCTAATGTGTCTATGCTATTGATGTAAGTGCAATTCAAACCCTCAGTTGGTTCCATGCATATAGTTGAAATGCTCTCTTAATCTATTGTTAGCCACTGGGTGCCTTCTTGTCTTGTGGCTATTACATATAGGCATCTTTGTATATTAGTCACTTGTGCACACTGATTACATCCAGGTAATGTTAAATGTTGCACGAACCATGACTTCTACATGCAATTACACCCTGTGTCATTGTATGTGATGCATGGGACTTTCTTCTTTTTGATCTTCCCAAACATATTTTCCTTTGATATTTCTAAGAAAAGATTGCGGATTCCTAGGCATGCACCAACTGTGCTTAGCCATGCTCTTTCCATTATGATTGGGAAGTCCCCTTTACATTGTTCACTTGAATCACTAGGAAGTCAGCTAGATAGGACCACCCACAAATAGTGATAACAATGTCCTCCACTAGCCCTAATGGGATAGTGATGGACTAGTCTACCAACTCTAAATGAATGTTACTCTTTTTTAGTGGAGGCAGGTTCCAGGCTTTGTACATTTCTTGAGAGATTAGGTTGACACTGAAACTTGAATTCAAAAGAGCCTTGCATGGTTCATTCCTAGTGATTTGTAAATATATAAGAGGACTCCCAAGATCAAAAAATTTCCTAGGAAGGTGGCTGACCTTAATCCAATTGGTAATGACATGAGTTAACATGACCGTATGCATTGGACGTGGTGTTTTGCCTGAAGGGAGCTCTGAAGTTTTGATTGGTAATGAGGTGTCTAAAGGATTAGCTGCTTGTGGTTGCAAGGGCTTGGTTGGACTATTGGTTCTAAAGAAAGGTCTTTTCTTCATGTGGTTGTCAAAACCAATAGTAGATTGAGAGTTAACAACCCTTGTAGTGTTACATTGCTGCGGCTGGGTAGGGAGTTCACCCTACATAGCTAGAGTGGGTGGTAATGGAGATATGGGTGGAAGAGGTATAGCTGGATGAGAAGGATAGTATGTCTGTGGAACATCACCACTAGGAGAAGGAGTCCTATAGTACTCAAGGGCTTGGTAGTGAGGTTGAGGAGTGACATGGCCAGTAGAGTCACGTGGAGAGATTGGCTACTACACGTAATATCCATACGGGTCAGGTTACTGATAAGGATACTATTGCCATGGTGGTGGAATTCCCCATGATTGTGGGTATTGCCACTATTGATACTACTTGATTGGTTGTGGTGAAGTTCCACTTGGATAATATGTTAAGGGTTGGTGGAACTGCCTTGGGTTACCTTGAGGATAAGGTAACCTTTAGGGTGTTTGCCTTTTGTTTAATTATGGGTTAAGTGCATACACCCCAGACTCCTATAGATGTGAGATTACAGGGCAACATCCCTTATGATGGTCATATTGGCATATCTTGCATCCACTATCATTATCTGTATTCAAATCCACAACCTCTTCGCTAATGGAAACTTTGCCCTTACCCTTGTTACGTGCATATTCTACTTCTCTCTTTTTTCTCTTTTTGCGATCACTACCTTGCTCTCTAGACTCCTCTACTACTTTGAGAACGGTTGGAAATTTATCATCTAAGGAGTCTCACATTTGGTCCACCTTTGCTGATACTTCTAATGCAAGTTTTTGAATGGAAAATGTTTTCCTATTCACCATCTCTTCGAGTGGTGACTCTTCTTCATCCTCACAAAATCTTACTCCCTTCTTTTGAAGAGAAGGATCTCTATTATATTCCTCTACACTCTCTCTTTTTTGTAACTCACCTTCCTCTTTAGCAACTTGCTTTAATAAACTTTGTACTTGATGGATCCTAAGCTCAGATAGTCTTCCTTAGGCATAGGTCCCAAGGGTTCTTCGCATTTCATGCCTAAGCCCATCTACGAGATGGCATAGTTGATCCCTCTACGAATAACGATGGCTAGCACAACGATGTAATAGTGCATAATATTGGCCCATGGCAGCATCCAAGGGTTCATATCCTCCTTGTTTTCAACATTGGATTTTCTTTCACAGGTTGGACACTCAGGAGTACGTTTGGTACTTATCGTTGAACAATTCTAACATGGTACTCCATCTATGAATGGATTTTGATTCTAAGGATTGGTACTAGCTTTTGGCTTCTTTGATTAGCATCCATGGAAACAAATTTAATTTTTGCCATTCATTTTCTATGTTTTGTAAGGCACATGCATCATGAAATTCTTGTAGATGATTTTTAGGATCAATGTTGTATCCCCTTTCAAATTGTGGGATATTGTTCATGTCTAATCTCTTGATCCTACTATACTTTTGGTGCCTTGTTGGGATCCTAATGGTCTCAATTATGTCTAACATAATTCAAGTAGCAAGTAGGGGTTCATTATGATTGTCTTGTCTATGGCATCTATTATGCCCATGTTGTTCCCTACTCTCTCTTCTTTCACAGTGCGTTTCTCTAGGTGCCCTCATTCCCTTTCTTGAACATTTTGTCTATGACTCCCATTTCACTTATCCTTATCCTCATGGTCTTTTTCTTTATGAATGCATCTAGATCCTGAAGGAGAGGGTGAAGGAGATGATGAAGGTGAAGAAGATGGGGGACCATCACCATGATAGTGTCTATTTCCTTCTCTTTGGTTGTTGCAGCCTCAATCGTGGTTACGTTCAAAATGTCCATCTTTGTCATGTGTTCATGCTCCTTTTTTAGACCCTTTATGTTTGTCGGTACCAGAATCTGGGTTATGGAGAGTTGAGTAAACATTTTGATACACAACCCCTTGACTAAAGTTAATGGGAGGAACATCATTGTGTGGTCGATTACTTGAGGTAGGTTCACCACCCTCATTTTCGCTTAGGACATGTGGGACATTTTGTGATAACTTTCCCTTCATGGATTCATGAGGTCTCTCCTGTTGTAAATCCCTTTGATGTTGTGCCTCTATGGGTTGATACTCTCTCGAGTCATGATCATGCACAATGTACTCTACTTGTAAGTGCTACATACCAATTCATGTAAGATCATGAAGAATCATGCTCAGGACAAAGTGATTAGGAGGTAACACTATGTTACCTTCTAAATCTCGCCAACACAGTTGTTCATCTTGGTGGAGGATAAAGGTAAAGTTCAGTACATATTCATCAGGATGAACATATACCATATGAAACTATTGAGGGATTGGAAAATTATCATGTGTATTATGCCTCTGATTGTTACCTAAATCAGACCTAGGCGGTGAAACACTTTCCTACGAAGAAGGAGACATGATTATCTATTCAGTGTGAAATGTATTATATATTATTATATATTTATTTTTTTGTTATAACCAACCCTAAGGATTTGTTCCAATGATGAGAAAGATTTCCTAAGTTCTAATTAGTGCACAAATAAGAAAGTCCCCGACAATGGCGCCAATGATGAGCAATGAGGTATCCCTATGCTCAACAATACGAATACGAGCGTACATGCACAATCTGGTCGAATTCCAAGGACTAAGTGCTTCTGCGCCTTTGTGGAACAAGGATGGGTTGATCAATCATTTTTTTCCCAAGCTTACTTGTATAGCACAATTGTATGGTTAAGTAAACTTGAGGTACATGATTTTTATAGTTTTTATGTTTTTATGTCCTAGTGCTACAAAGGAAGGGGAGAGATAAGTAAGTAACTAATTTTGATTTAACTACTTAACTATGCTTTAACTAGTCCTAACACCAGCATCCATTCTCACTTGCCATACACATCCTAAACAAGTGCAACATTGCTGGGATTACCAAATGCTAATTGTTACTGGGTTACCAAGTGTTACATGCATTCTCAAAGTGATCGTATTGAGTGTGCTTACTAAGGAGAGTTGTAGCGTGAGAGAGAGAACATTAATTAACAAAGAAAGCATTAAGTAATAGTAATTAACATTAATTAATCTATTCTAAATGTTGCAAGGTTTATCACAAAGTTCATCTTTATTGCTGTACATAAGGTGTGCTCAAGTACACAATGCTTGAATAACGATCCATTCACTTTATGACTCCTATTGCGGGCACTCAAAAATAATTCTATCTCTCGAAAGGAAAAAAGACAAGATTTTGGGTAAGGGACTAAGACTAATTATGTAAACCAAGTGCGCCTACCTCTTATTTATAGGCAATGAGGCAGGTTGCGATATCATGTATGTGATATCGCTTGGAAGGCCTTGATATCGCATACGTGATATCAAGTATGTGAGACCAAGGCTCATCAGAGCATAACATAGAATCCAATAGTGAGACAAATTATGGTAGCATGGATGGATGATAGAGAAGGTGAAATGGAGTTCCAAATTGAGGTCATAGGAAGTCCCTTGTGAGATTTGTCATTAGAATGAGTTGAGAAGTTCGATCTTCAGTTTAGACCAAAATCATTTGCTTTTAGTGACTTCGCATCGTCACTCTAAGATTGATCCATCCACTTGAGACACAAGAGTGCTTTTACAAAACAACCACCATTCCACCAACAAGAGAGAGAGGAGTAGGAACTGTGAGGGAGAGAGAGAGGGCCTTAGTTAGAGGGAAGCTTTAGACATAGGTGCATGTCCTTCAAGTTCCATAACTAGTTCTTGTAGCCCTTTTATTTCTCTAAATGGTGTGCTTTGAATTCCCATAGATTTTTTTAAAATGGAAACCACACCATGTGAGGACTTATTTGTGTTAAAGGGGTGTGATTTGAATTCCCATTATTTTTTATTTTTTTGAATGATGGGAACCACACCATGCAATGACATTATTTGTCTTCTTATCATTGGGTGGTATGGAATGATAAGAAGTTTGCAAAAAACACTCAAGTAAGAAGAAGAGTACAAAGAGTATTGAGTCCCCTTGAAGCTACACCCTTTTTAAGCCTTTGGATCCTTCCAAATTCCAGAACTACCTAGGTCATAGATTGATTAAAAATTTCTTTAATGAAAAGGGACCTCATTCTTAGAATAAGGAAAACCATAGAGTTCATTGGATGGGCAGATGATGTGGACTCACTACCTATTCCATGAAAAATAAACCATGTCAAAGTCATCAAACATCAGAATTCAAAAATAGAAACTAGATATTGACAATCATACATTAAGCATAAACCATCATTAGTAAACAGTAGTAGCAACATTGTGTCCTATGACAATAAAGCACCTTTATTAGCAAAAATAAAAAATATCACATTTAAACAAAAAGAAAAAAATAAAGTAAAATATATAAGAAAGTGTAAAATAATCAAGAAATTTTAAAGGTACTAAAAATGGTATAAAATTTGAAAATCAAAAATGTGAAGAAAAAGGTTGAAAAATTGAGAGGCCATGATAATGGTCAGCATGGATGGACATCTTCCCCATGACTGAGTCAAAGGGAGAAGATCTAAAAAATAGAACATGGTTGTCCATTTGTTGAGGTAGTAGTTACACTAGCTAGTGTTGGTTTTCTTAAAGGTTTGACTTGTTGGATATTGACCAATTAATTTTTATTTGGGCTATCAGGTTTGTAAATTATCATGACCCTAGAGGAAAAGGTTTGATTAATTATATCAGGTCTCTCCCACAATGTTTGGAATTTTGTCTTTTGAGGTACATGTGTGGGGTTCTAGTAAAGAACCTTATCTTCAAGTTGAAGTTTTACTTTCCTGATTCTAAGATCATGATGCTACTTACTGAATGCCTTGTTTACCTAATTCAAGGATAGGACCACTAAGTGATTTTCATCTAGCATGTTTATATTAATCAATTTTTCCTTCTGTGCTAAACTTAGGTCAAGGCTTAGATCACAGGCCATTGAAAGTGTATGGAACTTGGATTAACTTGGAAGCATTGGAAGTTTCCTGTACACTAACTCATAGGGAGGATATCCAATAAGAAGTTTCCAAGTTGAACGATAAGCCCAGAGAGCATTGTTAAGTTTTGTACTCCAGCCCTTCCTATATTTGCTAATTGTTCATGTTAGTATTTTTGTAATCTCCTAGTTGGTTACCTCTGCTTGACCGTTGGCTTGGGGATGGTAAGGTGTTGTTAATTTATTTTCTACCCTCAAGCATTGCATTAATTTTCTAAATATGGCACTTGTGAAATGAGTTCCATTATTAGAAATTAGTGAATGCAACATCCTAAACCTATTCATGATATTTTGTTGTATAAATTTGGCAGCAGTGGATGATGTAAAATCAATAACGGTTGCTACTTCAACTCATTTTGTGTAGTAGTCAACTACTACTATAATATACACTTCCCCATTAGACATGGGTGTGATGGAACCCATGAAGTCAATGGCCCATATGTAAAAAGGCTCCAGTGGTTGAATCCACTATTGAGGGCCTTCCATGCAAGTAGTTAACCCCTTGTCATGTTGACAATGTTTACAAGACTTGACAAATTGGTGGACATCCCTAAAGATTATGGGCCAATAGTATCCTGCCATCAGGATTTTTATGGCCATGCATCTCCTTGCATAGTGGCCTCTACAAGGCCCTTCATGAGCATCTTGGAGAACACATAGTTGATCTTTGTTAGGGACATACCAATGGATCAAGCCATTAACACATACCTTGTAAAGGTGTCCATTGATTTCTATGAAGTATTTGACTCAATGAAGAAATTGTTGCTTCTTCTTAAAATCTAGGTTCTATGGCATCTCTTGATTAAGAAGATATGTGAGGATGCCATTATACCATATTAATTTTTTAGGTGTTTGTTTATTTGTTGCTCCAGTAAAGAGGAGTTTGTCTGGATATTGATTAGAGAGCAGGCTCTCCTCCTCTTTGTTATCCTATATTAAGTAAGAGAGGTGGTTAGTGATTACATTCTCAGTCCCTTTTTGATCTACCATAGTAAGATCAAATTCTTGTACGATCACAAGCCACTATCGATTTGTTATTGAAAGATACTTAGAACCAAGCATTGAAATGTTGTAGGGAAATTGCATAGGCTAGATGGCATCTTATAGTATGCAAAAGTCCCTTAGGGACTAGTGAATGTTGTCTTGTCCTATTCTTTTGGGGTGATTTGGATTTGGTTATAGCCACTATAATCATCCAAGAAACTATAATAACAATGCCCTTATATGGAATCTAACACTTGATCTACAAATGGCAAGGGAAAATGATCTTGAAATGTTTGCATATTTAATAGTATAAAGTCAATGCAAACCACCATTTGCCACCATTCTTCAGTACTACTATGAGTAGGCTAAACCACTTACTATCTGTGATTAGATAGATGAACCCCACTGATGAGTGGTGAGGTACCCCTACACTCAACCATATGAATATGAGAGTTTCAGGCACAATCCAGTTGAACTCCGCAAATGGGCTAGTTTTGGTATCTAGATAGTTACTCGCTAATAGTAGTTTGTTGTCTTTCCACCTGGACTAGTATTTACTTTGTCACATATGGTTTAGTCTAGAGTGAGGTGTATGATGTGTTCCTACACTAATGCTTCTCCTAGAGACATTGGAAAATAATCTTAGCTAAGCTAGGGGGAAAAGGGAGAGAGAGCTATACTAAGAGAAAATATGGAGAGAGAATCTAAGCTAGCCTAAGTGTGATGAGCATCCATTCCTTAATCATCCATACAAATCTTGGACCTCATGCATGACTACTACTGGGATTACCAAGCATAGATCATAGGTACGCTACTAGGTTACCAAGTAATCACACTTAAATGATCATGATTAAGTAATACTCATTCTGCGTTTAAGGAGTTTAGGGTGAAGAGATATTAACTACAAAAGTAATAAATAACAATAATAATTAATTAATTAAACTAAATGAATGCTACAATGATGAAGTAATCTCGATCTTTATTTCTGGTCATGTGCATGTCCAAGTACGTCACACTCAAATAAAGGTGCTGTACAATTACAATCATCACAATGCAGGCATGCATTGGGAGAAAGGGTTGAGAGGAAAAACTGACAAAAAGATCCAACTCTAATACTAACTTCCTTGACTCACTAAAAACTTACAAAATACTTTCCTCTCGTGCGCCTAGATGTGTATTTATAGGCTCATGTAGGAGTTGTGATATCATATATCCGATATTGTTGTTGGATGCGATATCGTGTACTCGATATCATGGGTTTGATATCACAACCAGATGAATCACGATTCATCATACCCTGACGACTAAATGAAAACTCATCCTCAAGTCAGAATGAGAATAAGCCCCATTAATTACACAGTGGATAGGTATGGGATTATTGACTAACAAGGAATTTATTCATCTCGCAGTGGAGAACTCAATAGAACAAAATTGGGACAGAACACAAAAAATGCAAAAATCACATAATTATAAAATTGGATGGAACTCATGTGGTTCTTGGTGGTGGTGGCTCCTCCATGGGCTGCTTCCCCTTGTTTTTTGCTCTAGGTTTCAAGATTTAATGATGTTGAAGTAGTGCCTGGAGCTTTTCCTCTTCAGTTCAGGGATCCTATGCCATCCATGTTGATGCTCCAATATTTGATGGAGTCGACACCTCCCATGGACATGGTAGTTGCGAAAAAATTTTGTTTGCTTCGACATATCAACAACCGTTGTTCCCCCTCGTAGGCTCTGGCTTTGTCCTTGTATTCCTGAAAATCTATAAGCCATTTAGCCAAGTCCATTGCGACATATTTTTTTCCTTGGTAGCTTGCTTTAACCACCTCCAATTCAGAATTTGTGACTTCCAGCTTCTACAATGTTTTCTTATGTTCAACAAATTATACTTCATACTTGGTGTAGGTGATGGCTACCTACCTCTCGAGCTCTGTCCTTCGATGCCCTGCTATCAACATGGCTAGATTGGCATATTGCAAATTTGCCAACTCTATGTACTCTATGAGATCTTAAATATTTAGGTCTTGGCTTTTAAGTTCCACCTGGTGGGAAAATGCATATGTTTCTAATATGGTTGACCAATTAGTGTGTTGAGTACTAAACGCATTGAGGTGGGCCTTGGCCATATGGATCTCCTTCTCAATGATTTGCTTGTACATTTCCATATGGTCTCAGAAGTGCTGTTTTAACTTTTCATGGTGCTTGGCCTCATTCTATCTGTTGGCACATTTGGCCATTTCATGAAGCAGGTTAAATAGTTGAGATTCTTTTATGAAGAAGTGATTAAATTTACAGTTTTAAAGAAGGAGAATGAGTAACCAGAAGGCATTTTTTTTTATATATGTATATACCGGAGCAAGTTTACACAGCCATGTTGGGAAGTATGTTGCTCTACTTTCCTAGATCACTAAGGTTTACAGCAGTCTGAGGTTATTTCTCCTGGGTAATTCAAGAATATATGGTTTCAAGGTTAAGCAAGAAATTTATTTCTGCAAACAAGATGTTTTACTCTGTAGTAGAAAGGCAGAAAACAGGATTGTTCAAGGAGCATTTTGCCATCAAAAATATCATTCTCTGTAACCATTGCTGTCCTTGGAAAAATATAAGAAGACAAAACCAAAAATCTATAAGGACAAGAAGCCAGAAGAGCCTCTAAAA
>MNCI01008992.1:43070-123878 GCA_015680685.1 Gnetum montanum | reverse complement strand
GTGATCATGGAATTAAAATTTGGACCTTTCATAGAATTTTCTCCAATGGTCGTTAGGGATCATCTCAAAGGGTCCCCATTGTGGCCTACCCTCTCTGAAAGTGGTGCCTAGTACTTAGGGGAAATGTACCAATTTTGGCACAACAAAGAAGAAGGCACCATAGTTAACATTTGTGATGTGACTATTGATTTCTTAGTTCAAGCCATTTTTGAAGTATTAAACCTTTTGAATATAGGGTCAAAGGTTGCTCAGAACTAGCTAGACACTTTTAGAATCGAGCAACTTAATAAACTATTGATAGAGGATAAAAGGATGGTGGAAGAAAAAGAGAAGGATGACTAGGATGCCTCTATGGCACAAGCACAAACTTATGTGCATGCCAAGGTACTCAAGGCCTTACAAGAGGAGAAACTCCAAGCCATACTTCAATGCCATCAAATCCCAAGACCTTGAGCACATGACAAGGGAAAGGCACCTATGGAGGAGCCACCGCCACCAGGAACTACATGAGTTCCACCCAATATTATAGTTATAGGATTTTATTTTGCATTCTTCGTGTTGTGTCTCAATTTTGTTATGATTCCACATTGCAGCATAAATCCATTCTAGTTAGTCAATAATCCCATTCCTATCCACTATGTAATCAATGGAGCTTGTTCTCACTTTAACTCGAGGACGAGTTTTCATTCAGTCATGGGGGTATGATAAGTCATGAATTGTTGGCCATGATATCACACCCATGATATCACATATGCGATATCACATCCTAGACACAATATCATGTACGTGATATCATAGCCTATCTCCTCATCTATAAATAAGAGGCAGGAATATTTGGTAGAAAACTTTTAATTTTTAAGTTTTTTAAGTTTTTTAGTTTCTTAGTGTTTTAGTATTAAGGTAGGAACGTTTTGTCAGTTTTTCTTCTCAACCCTTGCTCCTAGTGCATGCCCGCAGTGTGATGATTGTAATTGTATGACATCCTTATTCTAGTGTGACATACTTGGACATGCACATGATTGGTAATAAAGCTCGAGATTAATTCATCATTTCAGCATCCACTTAGCTTAATTATTTAATTATTATTATTATTTATTGATTTCTTAGTTAATATCTCTCTACCCTTATCTCCTAGTAATGCGGAATGAGTACAACTTAATCACGAGCATTTAAGTGTGACTACTTGGTAACCCAATAGCATACCTAGGCCATGCACTTGGTAATCCCAATGGTGGTCATGCACGAGGTCCAAAATGTGTATGGATGATTAAGGAATAGATGCTCATCGCACTTAGGCTAGTTTAGATTCTCTCTCATCCTCTCTCCTAGCTTAGTTGATATTATTTCCCATCACACCCAGGAGTAGCATTAGTGCAGGAACACATCATACATCTTGCCACTCTAGACTAAACCATACATGATAAAGCTAATACTAGTCTAGGTGGGAAGATAATGAACTGTGATCTATGAGTCATTGTCTAGATACCACAACTAGTTCATCTGTAGAGTTCAATTGGATCATACATGAAGTTCTTGTATTCATATGGTTGAGTGTAGGGGTACCTCGCCACTCATTAGAGATAAAAATGAAAAATAAAATGCTATGACATGATTCAATCAAATTTTATTGTAGTTTCAAGCTTTCAAAATCTAAATCAAAATAGTAGTATGTCAATAATGAGAGGTACGAAATATTTTATAGCCACATAGGCACATACAGAACATAAATGGACTAGAGACCTTCAGCAACGAATGCATTTGCAATGGACAAAGATATTTCAATGAGCTACTTCACATACATAATTTGTTGTGGATCACTAGCACCACACTGCACAATGCATATCTTTGCTATTGTATCAACATTATTGGCATACATCACAATGAAATGCATCAATGGTAGTTGTTCATTTTGATCATTTTTTACCCTCATCTTCACCCTCATGAATGCCATGGCTAAGCTCAAATCTAATGTTATGTTTCATAGTCCAATTACACAAACATGTGGCACCAGCGATGGTGTAATCTAGATGATTTGTTGAAGAAATTAAGGAGTGTTTAATAATGATACCTGTAGTGATGCCATGAGAATGATTTTGTGGCAAGTGAATTTTTTTTTCATGTCCCTAAAGAACATATGGGAGTAGAAATCTTATGCATAAATCTAGTGTTTGTGGCTTGGTGGTAGTGCTACAACTCCTCTGGTGTAGCTGCAGCACTTGAATCTACATTTGTGCTTGCCATGATCACTACTTTAAGCATAGAAACCACCATCCCCATAACAAGTTGTAGCATAAACCTTGTTTTTGTGGTTATTGTTGCCATTCTGAAAACAAATACCATAACAGCAATTATGTTTTTTGCTTGATCAAGGACAAGGAGGCTTCCTTATTTATGGAAATTCATAGCAATAGTAGCATTTAATGCATAGGTTCATGCATTGTTCATCTTTAAATGGGGATTCATCACATTTCCTCTGTTACCATTAGCAACAATGCAATTTGAAAATGCATTTATAATGTAACTGTTTATAGGAAAACTAATAGTTTGTAACAGTTCCATAAATGTGACCATTATAGGAAAATTGATAGTTTGTAATGATTCCATAAATGTGTCTATTATGGAAAAATCAATGGTTTGTAATGGTTTCATAAATGTGACTATTGGATGTTTTTATCTCCTCTACTTTTTTTTCACTTTCAAAACACTATTGAAAAAGTTTATGAGTGGAAATTCATAGCAATGGTAGAATTTAATGCACAAGTGTGTACATTGTTCAACTTTGAATGGGGATTCACCACATTCATTTCGTTAGCATTAACAAAAATGCAGTTTGAAAATGTGTTTATAATATAACTATTTACAGGAAAACTAATAGTCTGTAACAGTTCCATAAATATGATTATTACAAGAAAATTGACGATTTGTAACGATTTCATAAATTTGAATGTTACAGGAAAAATGACAGTTTGTAACAATTTTATAAATGTGACCATTACAAGAAAACTAATGGTTTGTAATGGTTCCATAAATGTGACTGTTGGGTGTTTGTATCTCCTTCACTTTTTTGTTGATTTTAAAAACACTATTGAAAAAGTTTATGGTATGGAGAATCCAAATAAGAGGGGTGCTTTAGCCTCTATCCTTGGAAGATAAGCTAAGAAAGGTCCCTGGACCACATGGAAAAAAGTGCCCCACCTACAAGGATGGATCCCATGCTTTGGAACAGCAACCTCTATGTTCTCTACATGGGCTCTCTACAGCCAATATTCCCACTATAGCTCCTACATTATTGTTTGTATTTTTTAACAAGATAGCTCCATTGCATAACCTTTATATTGATACCCACATTATTAATATTTCTAAAATAATTGATGTTTATTGCCATATTTTTTTAAAGAAATGTTAGAATTTGGTAATTCATTTTAGAAAAAATTAGTTTTATGCATATATTTTTGTATATATCTATAAAATGACATATTGATATATGCATAGTTTTTCTACATAAAAATTATGACTAGTGATCTATATAATTTTGTGTAATTAGAGAGTAGGCACAACATCTTTAATTGTGGAAAATTATATATTAAGTGTTTTTGATCACATAAGCTAAATAAACATTAAATTGTGATTAATTATATGTAATATAATAGATTTTATCCCATGAGAATTTTTATTATATTTAACATGATTGATTAGAATGATGTATTAAATTATTTTTCTTAATTTTCCCACAGGGATTAAGAAAAGGAATATAATTTAATAGTTTCATCATAAGGATATCTGAATCTATTTGAATTAAAAATTTAGCCCACAGGCAATGTTTGTGTCATTTGATTCATATTTTATGCATGATTTACATTGGTGAACATGCCACCTCAAATGTAGTAACATAAGCATGTTTTAATTTATGTAGTAATACAACTTATGAACTAGTTTGATTTTAAATGTAACATTCCTAAATTCTCCCTTGTTTGTTTTGACTCTAATATGCTTGATGTTGGCCATAACACATGGTGGATTGACTCCAATTCTACAATCCATCTTACTAATTCCTTGCAAGGGGTGCAAAACCTAAGGAGGCCAATGGGAGGTGAGTTGTGCATCTATTCAAGAAACAAGATGCACTCACATGTAGAGGAAGTTGGAACATGCAAATTAGTTTTATGTAGTGGTTTCATTTTAGAGTTGGAAAAGACATTTTATATTCCAAGTTTTTCAAGGAATTTAATTTCTATTTCAAGGCTCATATCATTGGGATCTTCCTTTAATTTTTTAAACATTGTATTCAATTTATATTATAGATATGAACTTATTGGAAATGGTACATTAAGGGATGGTCTTTTCAAAATTAGTTTACAAAATGAAACTTCTTATACTTTTATGCATGTTCATGATAGTGCTGGTGGTAAGAGATGTGTTATGAATGAAAAATCCTTTATGTTATGGCATTGTAGATTAGGACATATTTCTATTGATAGAATAAAGATATTAGAAAATGATTGAGTAATTATTAGCCTATATTTTACTAACTTTGATACTTATGTGAATTCCTAAAAGGGAAAATAGACTAATATGTCAAAGAAAGGTGCCAAGAGGCATTTAGACATATTAGAGATTGTACATATAGATATTTTTAGTCTAGATATGGATGCATGTGGTTAAATGTATTTCATTACTTTTATCAATGACTAATCATAATATATGTATCTCTACCTCCATAACAAGAATGAAGCTTTAGATTCCTTTAAGGTGTTTAAGGCTGAAGTAGAGAAACAATGCGATAAGCAAATAAAGATAGGAAGGTCTGGTACAGGTGGTCAATACTATGGTAGATATACTGATGATGGACAAGAGCATGGTCCATTTGTAAAGTTTCTTTAAGAGCTTGGGATTTTTTTCTAGTACACCATGCCTAGTTCTCCAAACCACAATGGTATGGTAGAGAGAAGAAACCGAGCATTATTAGACATGATGCAAAGTATGCTTAGTAGCTCAAAGCTTTCTAAGTTCTTTTGGACTAAAGCTTTTAAGACAGATGTGTTTATATTAAACCAAGTTCCAAATAAGGCTTTCTCAAAGACATCATTTGAAGTATTGAAAGGTTGGAAACTATGTTTGCAACATATAAACATCTAGGGATGCCTAGCTAAAATAAGAGTCTATAATCATAAGAAAAGAAGCTAGATCCAAGGACCAAAAGTGGGTATTTTGTTGGATATGCTAAACAATCTAAGAGATATAGATTTTATTATCCATCGCATACTACTAGGTTTGTGTAATCAAGGAATGATAAATCTCTTGAGAATGACATGATTAGTGGGAGAAATCGATGCTAGAACATTATTCTAGAGAAAGATCATACGAGTGCCCAACCCTCTACTTCAAGTGAAAGACTAATTATTGTACACAACACTCCTAGAGCACAAACACATGAGAAAAATCAATCAATGATTGAAGTTCCACATATTGCTAATAAAGAAGTAGTAGATCCAACTGAACAATAGATACCAACACCTATTAAACAACCTATTGAACATCATGCTCCTTAGGAGAATGATGAACCAACATTAAGAATATCTACTAGAGTAAGGTAATCACTGATTTTTGGTGACTATTTAGTATATCTATGGGAGTTTAACTATAACATAGGAGCCAAAAATTATTATGAAACATTTTCACAAGCCATGAGTTGTAAGGAATCTATCTTGTGGTATGATGCCATGAAAGATGAGATGAACTCTATGTCATCTAATGGAGTTTGGGATCTTATCAATTTGCTTGATTGTGTAAAAACCATTAGATGAAAATGGGTCTTAAAGACAAAGAAAGACTCATTAGGCAACATTGAAAGATATAAGGCAAAACATATTACTAAAGTATTCACTTAGAGAGAGAGGGAATAGATTACAAAGAGACCTTTGCTTTTATATCTAAGAAGGACTTACTTCATCTAATTATGGTATTGGTTGCCCATTTTGATTTTGAATTACATTAGATGGATGTGAAAATGGCATTCCTCAATGGTAATCTAGAGGAAGAGGTTTATATGAAACAACCTAAAGTTTTTTCCTCTAGTGGTGGTGAGCAATTGGTATGCAAGCCTAAGAAATCCATATATGGATTGAAATAGGCCTTGCATTGATGGTATTTAAAATTGCATGATGTTATTAGTTCATGTGGTTTGGAATATAATATAATGGATCAATGTATATAACAGAAGGTTAGTGGTAGAAAAATCTATTTCCTTGTCTTATATGTGGATGATATCCTTCTTGCAACCAATGATAATGGATTTCTATATGAGGTGAAGCAATTTCTCTCTAAGAACATCGACATGAAGGATACGGGTGAGGAATCTTATGTCATTAGCATTAAGATCCATAGGGATAGATCTAGATGTATTCTAGGACTATTGCAAGAAACCTATATCAATAAATGTTTAGATATGTTTTGGATGAAAGATTGTTCACCGAGTATAGCACCCATTGTAAAGGCTAACAAGTGTAATTTGAACCACTACCCTAGGAATGATTTAGAGAAAATATAAATGAGCAAAATTACATATTTCTCAACTATTGTAAGCCTAATGTATGCTAAGGTTTGCAAAAGACCTAACATTGCATTTTTTCTGGGAATGTTTGATAGATATCAGAGTAATCTAGGCATTGAGCACTAGAGGGCTGCAAAGAAGATGATGAGGTATCTTCAAGATATAAAATATTACATGCTTATGTATAGATGAACTAATAATATAGAGGTCATTAGCTACTCTAATTCAAAATTTTCTTGCTATGTTGATTCAAGGAAATCCACATCTAGTTATGTTTTTATGCTATCTGGAGGAGCTGTGCCCTAGAGGAGTGAAAACAAACCTTGATTGCTACTTCCACAATGAAGGAAAAGTTCATTTATTTTTAGAGGCTACTTCACATGGTGTATGGTGGAAGAGTTTCATGTTAGGCCTTAGGATTATAGATTTTATATTTAGGCCATTAATATTGTTTTATGACAATTCAACTACTATCTTTATGGCTAAGCATAATAAGAGTGGCATGAAGTAAACACATTGACATAAAGTACTTAGCCATAAGTGAACCTATTAAGAAAAATAAAGTGGTCATTGAGAATATAAGCAATGAATTGATTGTGACATCTGAAAATGTTAGTGGCTGGAACACCGAGAGGTCATTGAGCATATAGCCTAACCCCAAATCCCTAAGAGGGCAATGTTAGAGAAAATGGAAACGGGGTGCCCTAAACGATCTTGTCAATCAAACAGGGACTTATGTGGTGTTAAAAGGACCATGTGCAAGAAGATTTTATACTACATTACGCATGAGCACTAGGTATAGCTAAGCTGGAGTGTATCAGGGTGTCCTAGCCTAAGAACAGTGATGTGAACATGCAAACATGTATGAAAAAAATGAGAAAATACAAGTGTTAAGCTAAATGCCAAAGAGAAATGCTTAAAAAATGCAACAAAGTTTGAGAAAAGTAATGCACCACCCCAAAAGAGGAAGCATAGCTAATTCCCAAAGGGATATACAATGTACAATAGGTGCAGTGGGAGCACAATCATAGCCTTGATGGTGTTAAGCTGTGAAGTCTGGTGCTCACTATGTTGGACTGTGCCTACTGGGTTGATAGCCATGGTGTACCATGTGATGTTCTACAAGGCTGCAATGGGGATGTAGTGTACTGTGAAATGTAGCTATGCCTCTCTACTGGTGTAGTATGTTCTAGGCCTTGTTTTCCCATGGAGCTAAGTGCCAAGATGCCAAAGTGCCAAATGCCAAATGGAAATGCCAACTGCCTTACTGGTGAGAAAAGAATGTTAACCCTCCTCATCCCCTCCCTTTTTCAAAAAAGCATGTAGGGGTATTTATTGGACTAAGGTTAGCCCAAAATGTGGATCAGGTGCTATGTGGCAATGTTGTGGGTGGAACCATGCTATCTGCTACGCTTGTCTCGTGTTATGTGTAGGACACGGGACACTGTCTGCAACGCTGAACAAGGTGCTACACTGCGCAACGTGACATGGTGCTATGCTATGCAACATGATAGGGTGCTATGCTATGTAACATGATAGGATGCTACATTGCAGTAGACAAGGTGCTACACTATGTAGCATGATAGTGTGCTACACTACAGTAGACATGGTGCTATGCTACGCAGTGTGATAGGGTGCTATGCTTCCGTAGACAAGGTGCTACACCACATAGCATGAAAAGGTGCTATGTTGCAGTAGACAAGGTGTTATGCTACACAACGTGACAGGGTGCTATGCTGCAGTAGAAATGGTGCTATGCTACGTAGTGTGATAGGGTGCTACGCTATAGTAGACATGGTGCTATGCTATGTAGTGTGAAAGGATGCTATGTTGCAGTAGACATGGTGCTACACTACGCAATGTGACATGTGAATCTGCAGAAAGTGCTAGCATTCTAACACTTAGAAAATTTTTGCAAATCTGGTAGTTAGAGCTGACTACACTCAACACTTGGAAAAATATGGGCAAAGTGCCACCATTTTGACACTTAGCCATATTTGCAGTCATGATGTCGAGACCTAAAATTTTGTGATGTTTCAATGGACCCTCTTTGTTGATGCCTGGAGGAGTGTCCCAAGAGACATCGACAAAGAATTACAAAACAACACAATAGACATGTCACCAACATCACTCATCAATACAAGATTAGATGTCATTTTACCATGCTCAAGAGTGATATGGAAATAAGGTTATGCTAAGGGACAAAGGGGTATAGGCAATGCTAGAGAGATGAAATTTGAATTGTGGGAATGAAATGCAAATAGTGGATCATGGTATAAAATGCAAATTTAGCATGACTGATAGTGACCATCGCATGAAGTGGTTCACCCCTAAAATGTTGACCTCTCATCAGAGTGCTTATGAGAGCATCAAAGTCGATCCAAGGCTAGGCCAATTATGAAGCTAAAACATTGTCAATTTTCTTGGGGATGTGTTTTTCAACATTCTTTTTTTTTCTTTGAGTTGTGAGCCGAACCTTCTTTGGTTTTAGCTTACTACTGAATGTTAGCTGCAAGTTGGCCATCAAGAAGATGGGATTTGTTTCCCAAGGATGATTAATGTTACATCCACCTAGGCTTTGACCATGCAACAGAGGCTCCCCACAGGATGAGTTATGTTACATTGACCATAGGTTCTATAGTTGATGTGAAGAGAATGCCATATGCATCACAATGTGTATGCATCCAAGGGATGTGTAATCATGAGTATGTGGGAGATGAGAGGATATTAGGAGAATGGAGTGAATGTGCATAGGTTGTAATAAGGATGAGGGGGGTGCACTCTTGAGTGGCTCAACTAGTTCAATCATGCACATCAGAGCAATGTGGTGACTTGCTGCTACAATGAGATGCATCTCTGCATGACCACCTCTAAGGCTTCATCCTGCAAACACAACTTCGAGAAGACAAGAAAACCACACCATATGAAATGCTAATGTAAATGTTAGATGTGAATATGTTGTAGGTGCTAGATGTGAAGATGCTGAAAATGTGTCAAATGTTGTGCCAGTTGCAAGTGCTCAGGAAGCCAGTGAATGCACCTGGGTGATGATGTTGTGAGTCATCTAAAGTTCGCACCAATGGCAAGTGCTCCAAAATATCACCAGAATGGTGGGAGGCGATGATGCTGTGAGTGCTCCCAAGGCTGCACTAATGGAAAGCACTCCAAAAGATCAACAACATGCCAGTTTAAAGTCTTGGCAGATTGTGAACATAGTTGAAGGTCCTAGTCGATCGTGATGTTCTACTTTATAGTCCTAGTAGACTGCTGGATGCTAGCTTAATGTCGTAGAGGATAGTGGATGTTGTGCTAGTTTAACATCATGACCCAAGGATGAGCTATTGTGCCAATTTAACATCATCAGCCGAGGACAATCTATGCCACTTTATAGTCATAGCGGACTAGTGCTTACCATGTGTAAGGTGTGATGCTACATGTATGGTCATGTTGTGTGCCTATGAGATCCTACAAAAATCAACTAGAAAAACAACATCAAGTGGCAACTATTGTAAATATAGTTGAAATGCATAAATGAAAGGAAAGCAATGCAAAAATTGATAGTTTTAGGCCGTCCCAGGATGTAGGCTAGTTTAAGGCCTTTTTGGGCTATGTGTTTTTGTTTTTTTTCAAATGCAATGTGTAAACTAAGTTTATGAATGTGTTAAAAAAGAAAAATACATGATCTAAGTGAGTGGGAAAAATGTAAACATGTAGGCTAGTGCAATGTAAACGAAAGTAAAAAATGCATGGTAAGCAGAGGTAGAGGGTAGGTAGGCACCCACCACATTTTTGGCTAAGGGAAAGTCTTGGTCATGTAGTTGCTTCCTAATCAAGTGTGGATTAGGGGGTGTGCAAGGCTTAGGGTCCTCTAGGAGGCTGTTGGCTTTAACCACTCCTTTAGGTATGTTAACCTTAGGTGCTGCATTGGTTGTCGTAGGTTTACCACTAAGAAACTCCTCTTTCAAAACTTGCACTTGAAACACCCTAAACTTTCAAGGCATCCTTGCTTCACCAGGTCGTCGTAATTCAGGCAGCATCATAGTAGTTCATTAGGAGATGGATGTTCTAAGCTTTAGGCTGCATAGTTTGGAAAATTTTCTAACTAGGTAATTCGTCCAGCTGACAACCTACATAGAAGCAATGCATAGAGTCGTCGACGATGCTCAAAATGTGCAAAATAATTTGGTAAGTTTTCTAAGTCAAGGAGTTTGCTACGCTACACGATGCTATATAACATAATGGGCTTCAGGAGATAGTTTTTCAAACAGTCAATCACAAGTTGTTGCAAGAAAGAGTGCTATGCTATGCTACGCTACGCAGCGTAGCACAGTGTAGCGAGAGTAAGAAAGGAAGGCTCAACCTACTTAGTGATTTTCAATTGCACTAAGTTAGCACCTCTAACCTTTGAAAATAGTTTCTTCACTCGACTTTGAGTTCTTTAGTAATGACTCCTTCACCAAAAAATAACAAACTCAGCAAAAAGTAGGCCATGTTGGTTGCTATGCTATGTAGCGTAGCATAACATAGCAACTATATTGGAGTAATGAAAGAGATCTCAAAGGGCAGGATTAGCAAGTTTGCAAGTGTTGTAGTGCAAAAAGAAAAGTTTACAGTTTTGCGATGTTTTTCGTGACTAAGGCCAGTTGCTACGATATGCTACGCTATGTAGCATAGCAAGTATGTGAAAAGTAGTTGGAGCACTTCAAAATTTTCTGACACATGCAACAGGATGCAACACAAATTTTTTGACTTGAACTGGTGGCTACGCTACATAGTGTAGCACAACGTAGCAAGATGCTACGCTATGCTAACATGCTATGATACAAGGCATAGCACAGTCTAGCAGACAGCTACGCTACATCAATACACTTCACCAGTTTACACTATTAGTACACATCTCCAAGTTCTGACAATGTAATTACAACAAGGTAGGCTCGCAATTACGGCATGGCACACTCATAATTACAATGGTCATGCATGTCCAATGGTCATGCACACCCATCTAGCATAGACAAGTCAACACAAGCCCAGGACATCCAGCATCCAAACTGCACCTTTCGCATGCCCTTGGCCCTATAAATACCCCAATGAGCAACACTTAAGGGTTGGTGAGCAAGTGTGGTGGTTGGTGATTTGATTAGCAAGTAAGCAAAAAGTTAGCACTGTATTCCTAAGCATTGAAAACAACTTGTTTGACATTGCAAATAGTTGGCACTCTTGTTTTAGCATTCTGTTCCGCCCTTCCTAATATCCTAATAGCACTTTTCATTGTTGACTCCCAAGTCCACGTTCAAGCATACAGTTGTCTTGCTCTGGAAGTCTTGGTTACCTTTGCGATCTCTGTGCCTCCCAGCATCGCGCAACCAATTGTATCCACCCTGATAGAGTGAAGTTATATTCTTGAAGTGGTGCATTTTCCTAACTACATTGTACTTTGTTTTCTTTCCTATCATTGCATTTTACATTGTTTTTTATCCCTTTTGCATTTAAAGTTATCATTTTATGCTAGAAGTCTCATTTTCAAATTATCCATTTACGAAAGGTTATATTAACACCGACTAAGTCCCTGTTTGATCGACTAGACCATTTAGGGTGCCTTGTCTCCATTTTATCCAACATGGCCCTCATGCAGATACAAGGTTAAGACTTTCATCGACTGACAACCTCTCGGTATTTTTTAGTTCTCAATGTTTTCAGTCACTACAGTTTTCTAGCACTAGAAGGAGGGCATTTTAGTGTCCTTTCCATATTTTATGGTAGTCCTGTAAGCATTCTGCACTCTGATATGCATTAGCGTAAACTTGACACTCATTTCTGATTATTTATGCATCGTGCAGTGTAGATTAGTCTCTTCGACAGTTCCTCCAAAATTCTACAAGATATAAAGCCTCCGATCGTAGGTGGACTTATTTATTTTATGGTAGTATTGCATGAGTTATGTACCCTATCACGCATTAGTGTAAATGTTACACCCCTTTTGCGGTTGTTTACGCATCGTCTGGTACAGATCGGTCGCTTCGACGATTTTTCCAAGACCCTATAGGACATAAATCCTTAGATTGTCGCTAGATTTTTTTGTTTCTATCGTTTGCAATCCTTTTAGTTTCATAACAATGGCTACCACAACTACCTCTCTTACTACTACTAACCTTGAGGTTCCTTTCACTGTCCAAGGCACCACAAGTGCGAAGCCACTGCCCAGCCCAAGGCTGGGGCCATGCCAGTCCCTCAGAATCCAAAATTAGGGACTCAAAGGCTTAGCTGAGTAACATGAATAATAAAACTTCCTCTGCACTAAGGTATAAGAAAACCTTCCCTTAGATGCATAGGAATTTGAGGAAAAATGTAGCTCTGAGTTCACCTACTGCAACGGAAAGGAATTTATTCCTAATCCCAATGCTTTCATCCCTTTGACAAAAGCGTAACAATGGCTTTTAGATCAGCTGATAAGTCTATCTAAGCCTGGTGAGGCACAATAAGTAGCATCTCACCATGATGAGGTCTTCCAAGATGGATAGGAGGAATTGGATTCTCAATCCGATGGGGGAGGTCACGTCAACCCTGTCACCGTCCCTCCTATAGCAACCGAAAACATCGACGGCTGGAAAAATGTCAGGGGGCTATCGATCGCAGACAGTCTCAACCCCGTCTCCATGGGAGGGCCATGCTGGATGGAATCAGAAGAGGATGTCCTAAACGATCTTGTTGATTAGACAAGGACTTAGTCGGTGTCTATATAACCTTTTGCAAACTGTAATTTGAAAACGAAACTGATAGTGCGAAGTAATGCTTAAAATGTAAAAAGGAACAGGAAGACAATGTAAAATGCAATAATAACCAGGAGACAAAGTAAAATGTAGTTAGAAAAGTGCACTGCTTTGAAGCTATGGCCTTGCTCTATCAAAATGCATACAATTAGTTGCAAAGTGCTGGGACGTGCAGAGATCTCAAGAGTAACCAAGATGTGTAGAACAAGACGGCTGTGTGCTTGAACGCGAACTCATTTGTCAACAATGCGAAGTTCTACCAAGGTGGTAGAAAAGAACAAAACAAAATGCCCAACGAGAATGCTAACTATTTATAATGTCAAAATAGAGTGCTTACAATGTTTGAGATTACAATGCCAACTTTTTGCTTATCAGCCAACCAGACTGTTAGTCGACTAGATTGCCGAGAAAATAGACTGGGGACTGAAAAGTTGTAAAAAGAAGGATGCCAAAAGTGTGAAAAAGTTAAAATGTATCAATGTCCAAGTGAGCCATAGAGAGAGTTTAAGTGTCTCTCATTGGGGTATTTATAGGACCAAGGGCATTCACAAGATGCAATTTGGACGTCACGTTCCTTAGGCCTATGCTGACTTGTCTATGCTGTACATTCCTGCATGACCATTGGGTGAACTTACCACATCGTAATTACAAACCTACCATGTTATAATTATGATGTCAGAGCAATGGTGTAATTAGGTGAGGTGCATTAATGTCACATGATTGCTCGCTATGTCCTACCATGCTTTGTAGTGTAGCACTTGACGTAGCATAGCATCTTATCATGCTGTGCTATGCTATGTAGCATAGAGTAGCGTGATCATCAATTTGAAGCAAAATATACATTGTGTCCTACTGCATGTGTTGGAGACCTTCGTAGTGTTGTGATTTCTAGTCGTAGATTTGCTACGCTATGTAGCATATCATAGCGTAGCATCTGTTCTTAGTTGCAAAAACGTCGCCAATCTGCAAACTTTGTCTTTTGCACTACGAAACTTGCAAACTTGCTGATCCTGCCCTTAGAGTTACCTTCTATCAACTTTCATAGAATTGCTATGCCTCACTTTGCCATGTAGCTTAGCGTAGCGTAGCAGCAAACATGACTTGATTTTGGCCAAGTTGGCCACTTTATGATGGAAGGAGACATTGCTAAAGGACTTGGAGTTAGGCAAGAGGGCTAACTATCTAGCTTTTGTTGCACTGTGCTATGGTGTGTGGCACAACATAGCATAGCACTGTGCTTCTGCAAATTTCTTCTAAAGTTTGCTATGCTACATGGTGTAGCATAGCGTAGCAAGGCTCCTTGACTAGAGAACTTGCTCAACTAGACAGTCTAAACGTCAGAGCATCCATCTCCTAAAGAACTTTCATAATGCTATGTGAATTACAAAGGCCTAGTGAAGCAAGGATGTCTTCGAATTTTGGGGTCTTTGATTGGCCCCTCTTTGTCAATGTCTAGAGGACAGACTCAAGAGACATTGACAAAGAAAATGAAACAGCCTGGAAGGCCCAATGCTAACGTTGCTACTTTATGAGTGTCAAGACATCGCTTGGTTGTGCTTGAGAGTGTTGCATTGGTTTCCAGGCAGAGGCAAAGATGAGGTTTAGCAAAGTTCCTTGTCGGAGTGCTCATGAGGGACTTGTTCGTATTTCCATCTTTACTCTGACCCTTGACCTCATGTAGGACAAGTGTTTTCTTCATAGGATGAGTTGCATTACATCCGCAAAGGGTTTTGACCTACCTGTAGATGCTTCCCATGTGGCAAGCTGTGTTACACACATCATTGAGTTTGCACTTTGAAGTATTCAAGCTAGTCAAGGCACTCACTTCATGATACCATAGCATTTGCTACTGTGGCTTGGACGTACTCTTGGCCGTACTTTATAAGCATGACGAAGATCGAGATGTGAAGCAAGGATAGGGGTCTTGCTTGCTAGTGCATGGTGTCCAAAGCAAGAAGGCCAATAGTGGCCTTGGCAGCATCAGCCCAGAGGAGCTGGCGTTGAAGGCGCTAGAAGTTGCTGTGAGTGCAGATGCTCTAGAATCCCTGCCAAAGGCATGCATTCTCAGTTCAGCTATGGGATCAACTAGTACATAGCTAAACATCCTTTGAGTTGAGATGTTGGTAGGGGGTTGGAGAATAACAATATTATGGTTAGGCCACAATACTGTTGGAACTCCAACTGTGGGCACTGGCCAAGGAGCTACTCTCAGGGCAATGGGCCGTGGCGACAGTAGGTCTAGAGGGCTAGTGCAATGCCATACGACATATTTGAAGGGTTAGGATGATGCTAAGGATGGTGACATCATGTGTGTCCCAGATCGTGTTCCCATTGCATTGTGAACCATGTTCTAGAGCTGCAACATCCCACCCCCACATTGACACTATGCATGCTTGTTCAATGTGTACTTGATGCAAATGCACGCTAGGGACATGACACGAACCTAGTTTAAGATCTTGGTAGACTGTGCCCTAGTTTAGAGTCTCAGTAGACTGCTATGTTGGTTTAAGGTCCCAACAGACCATACATGCCATTTTAATATCATGGCGGATGTGTTGTGCCAGTTTTGCATCGTAGCAAACAGTTGCCGCCAGTTTAACATTGTAGCAGACACTTCTTGATGTTGTTACTAGTTTAACATCATAGTGGATAGTTCTTGATGCCACTATTTTAACATTGTTTTGGACACTACTTGATGCCACTAGTTTAATGTTGTTGCGGACGCTGCTTGTTGCCACTAGTTTAACATCATTGTGGATGCTGCTGATTGTCTTCATGCTTCAGATGTAGTATGGCTTGAGGTACGAGTGATTCACCAGGTTGGTGAACTCATTGTCATCCATATCCACCAGCTTGAAGGCTCCATTCCTAAAGGCTTTAATGACCATGTAAGGGCCTTCCTAGTTGGCTGAGAATTTTTTCACATGCTCACAAACAACCTTGAGGACAAGGGCTCCCTTCTGTACTAGTCGTCGATGTAGGTCTGCATGGTGCTTTTGTTGTTGCTTACTCTGGTAGTGATCTATGCATCTCAACATCTGCACGCACTCCTCCTCTACTAAGTCAAGGTCAATGATCTACAACTTGTTGTTCTAGGCTTCGCTCACAACATCCGTGAGGATCATCCGGAGTGATGGTACCTGCAACTCAAGAGGCAACATAGCTTCAAATCCGTAAACAAGGCTATAAGAAGTCTTACTTGTTATAGTTCTACATGTTGTTCTATAGGCCCAGAGAATGTAGAGAATTTTCTCATGCCACCGCCTCTTGCTATTTCCAAGCATCCACTTTAGCAAGTTGATGATGGACTTATTTGTAGCCTTCGCCTATCCGTTCACCTGCGGATAATACAAGGAGGAGAATGATTGCTTAATTCCTAGGTTGCTACAGAAGGTTCGAGTTTCTGTACTACTAAATTATGACCCATTATCGATCACAATAGTCATTGGAAGCCCAAACCTTTTCATGATGTTATCGAAGATGAAATGGTAGATTTGCTGAGATGTCATTTTCCTCAGGAGAATAGCTTCCACCCACTTAGTAAAATACTTCGTGGAAGTGATAATGAAGCTATGCCCTATGGAGTACTTAGGTGTGATGGGTCCTATGAGGTCTGGTCCCCATCATTGGAAAGGCCACATGATTTGCGTTGGGTGTAGGTCCGTAGGTGAGACATGTATGAGATTCCTATACCTTTGGCACATGTCACATGTCTTGACTTTCGATAGGCAGTCACACTCCATGTGAGGCCAATAGTACCCTAGGCATCTGATTTTCATAGCCATAGCCCTAGGTGCTATGTGTCCGCCACACAATCCCTCATGCACTTCATTAACGACCTTTTGCACATACTCCCCACCCACGCATGCCAACAATATCCCATCGTAGGATATGTCACTCCACCTGGGGGTTCTCCGTGTTGTAGGTAGGCTTTCTGATCGCATCTCTCTGAGCATATGTCAGTCCACCTAGGGATTCATTGTGTTGTAGGTAGGCTTTAATGTTAGCATACCACTCCTAGGTATCTGTAGCACTAATAGAGGCCACGTGTTCCACCTGAGTGATAGGCTCAATACATTCATCAATCGAAGTCAACAAACTTACAAATGAGTGTGGTGGAATGTTTAATGCAAGGGTTTCTAAGGCATCTACCATGGTGTTCTCGTTGCGTGGCACGTATTGCACATCTGTGGTTGCAAATTTCTTAAGTAGGCTTTTTACGTAGAGCTTTCGATGATCTGTGGTGGCACGTATCCCAGCCGTAGTGTCGATGAGTTGATCAATGCTTGGAAGTGGGAAGTCATCCTTCATCATTGCTTTGTTCAGATCCTGGAAATCTATGCAGATTCATATTGCTCCTATTTTCTTGAAAACTACAATGATATTGGATACCCATTTCGAATAATCAACCATGCGGATGAAACTAGCTTGATATAGCTTGGTGATTTTGTCCCTTATGGATAGTGCAATTTTTTGTTTGACTTTTTGAGCCTTATGCTTGACTGCCTTCATGCGCGGGTCTAGGATGATGTTGTGTTGTATCAGCTACAGGCCTAAACCCGACCTGTCATACTATGACCACGCAAAGACTTTGATGTTTTCTTCTAGAATTTTGGCTACATTTGCATGCGTTTGTGCATATAGAAGGGAGCTTAGCTTTAATGTTTTTACCTCCACCTTAGGCATGATCATAGGAATCTCAACGAGAGGGTCTTCAGTTACATCCCCGACCTCCAAATCTAGGGTTCAGACTGGATGCTCTGGCCAGTCTAGGGATGCTTCTAAAGATGCTATGGTGCTAGCTGTGGTTGACCCCCAATCAATCGGGTCAGGGTTCAATTGTCTCACGAGCTCGCCATGTGGACCTACTAGGGCTAAAGCTATGGAGAGTTCACGATGTCTTTCCATTTTTGCTTAACCTGTAAAAATGAGATGAAAGCTTGGTTAAGAGGCACCTATCGATAGCAATCGTATATAGTGAAAACTTGAAAAGTAATGATGAGATGTATAATGTATAGATTGAAATTTCTCTAGTTTAAAGTCATGGCAGACCATTATGGCATGAAGATGCAGAGCTGCTAAAATAGGAAATGTAAAGTTGTCAACATGAGAACGTGAAACTACTAAGGAGAAAATGTAAAACTGCCGACGTGAAAATGTGAGATTGCTAGTTTAGTGTCATTGTGGACTGCAAACGTATAACATATTTAAACATGCTAGGTTAAGGTCTTTTCAAATCGTGAAAGTTGCAACTGCACTGGGTTTGCTAGCTTAAGGTCTTTTCAGAACAATAACTATGCAACTATGCTATGATTGCTAGTTTAAGGTCTTTATGGATCGAGATAATCAAAAATATGTTTTTTTTTTGTTTTTCGGGAAAGAAAGTCATTATCTTGAAGCATGTCAAGGTTTTAATGCTAATAGTTCTCTAATGTCGTGGTGAGCATGCTACGTTGTACGGTGCATTCCACATTAAACAGAGAGAGAGAGCGGCAAGTTTTCCCTTTTTACCATTACAATCATAAATAGGGATTAAACCCTAGTAAACTTGTCATTCTCATTGTAAGAGCATAGAGCCCATATTCAAAGCACAAGGAAATTTCAGAGCAATTATGCTAATAGCGAGCAAGGTGATTTTCCATGCAGCAAAGAGGAAAAGAAGTCTACGAATAGGACGATGGATCCAAAGAAGGAACTCATGAATTTGGCCCTTGCAAAGGTTGAGGAGGTGAAGTAAACCGTAGGGCGCATGACACTAGCACGTGTTATAGCACAGAAGAACACACCACTAACCCAGTAGGCTACTATGCTCCCTATGTTTTTTTGTGATTCTGTTATTATTTTCTACTTCTGTTGTTCTCTGCTTTTGTTTTTCATCCTAGTTTTAGCCATTTGTGTTTTATATTGTTGTGTTGTTTTGGCCTTTGCATCACCGCTATTTCAGTCTCGGTCGCTGTAGATGCATAAACACTACGCCATCGTTGCATGCAAGGCTGCTTAAACCACCACTGCTGTGGTTGTCATAACTGTGGGGGTTCACACAGTTTAAGTTACTTGATCTTCTAATGTTGTGATGTAGGATCCTTGGGAGGGCTAGGCCATGTGTGATGTGAGAGTGCGACACATGTTCTATCAAGGTGTATTTTTAATTTCCCTTTTACGGTTAATTACTTTGTTGCTACGCTAGGCTATTTTTTGCTACACTACCATTTTCATGTTCTTGCTATGCTATGTGCGAAAAGAGGGTTATGCTATGCTATATGCATGGACTGCTAAGTATTGCTACGTTACGTGTGTATTGCACTTATACATGACACTAAAATTTGCTGGTTATGTTGTGCAGGATGGGGCTAAGGCCAATCTTGATTATTTTAGAAATTAGAGGGGTCCTGTGTCATGTGAGAAAACCTGTGGCCAATGTTCCTCCTCCCCAAATATGTATGGGAGAGTGAGGTGTCTGGTTCAGAAAAGGGGCATAGGAATTCCTACAATTCCTCCTCAACCACTTTAGTGTGATCGTTTGGTCATCCCTAGAGGAGGAGGAGGTGGCCGACATAACAGAAGCTATATTGCCTAGGGCAATTTAGGGCATTCTAAGGTTTCTGACTGACGGGGCAATTATGAGAAGGTAGGGAGAAGGATCCAATTAATGCCCAACAGGGTTAAGGCATTTGGCTTGGATCTGGGATATGGCTGAGTACAACTGCTACCACCATTATAACACACTATTCCTCACACATTTTATGACAACGTGCTTCCAGAACCCTCAAGGAATTGTTTACTGTGCTGGCAAGTAAGTTTTGTAGCCTTGTTCTGCTAGGTTTATGCGATGTTGGCCATACTAGCCTAATGCTAACAATATGCGTTTGCTACCAGGTTCTTCATCAACAAGGATGAAGTTCATGACCATTCGGGTCTACTAGCTACAGCACAGATAGCCCTATAGGAGTTCTCTTTTGTTAAGAACCTATGGGTGGGCATGATTGGTCAATGCGAGGGTGAATATCATACCTACCTAGCCCTATATCACATTCTCTATGATCAGTGCAAGGGGCAAGGTTGGCTAGATGAGGAGTGGGTAGAACCCTTCAACCCAGTCACAGTTGAACAAGTTTTGGTTGAACTTCTGCCATTCCCATTAACATATAGACCTGGTAGGCCAAATAGTAAGTGTTGCATGCTTAAGTGTCTCTGCAATCTTTGCATTTTTTGTGTTTTTATGCTAAACATTTTTGTGAAACTGCTGCAGGGGCGAAGAAGCCCCAGGAGGTGATGGTGGTAACCACCAAGACACAAGGGGAAAACATCTACTTCAAATATGATGAAGTAGAACTAAGCCAATGCTGGATAAACTGTGCAGCTTTAGAATCCTTGGCCTAGAACATCCAAAAGGCTAGAATTATGGATCTATTCCTGGCCCTGAATCCGAGCGTTCTTATAGCCAAAATGCTCTCCCTAGTCAACTCCTTTTCCAAAAAGGTGGGTCGCTTCCACATGCACATGCGGGGCATGTGGGTGGTCATTGAAATCAATGACTAGCTGTTTGTGGACTTGTTCAGTGTTCCTGCCTATGGCGCTCTCATAGGATCAAAGGGCAAGAAGGAGTTGACCCTTCAGAAGAAGGATATTTAGGAGTGGCTAGGGATTGCCAAGGAGTGAAAAGAGCTCCCCATGGAGAAGTTTAAAGATGGGGCCAATAAGGAGATTTACCCTGTCTTCCGCACTCGTGCATTCCACCAGCTGCTTACCCAAGGGAAGGTCCTGGGGCTTGAGTAGGCTTGGATAATGCATGAGGTCATGGAAGAGGAGGCCCATTACAACTAGGCTAGCTTTCTATGTAAAGGCTTGTAGGCCAAAATTTTAGGACTCTACAAGAAATTAGAGTCCCATTCTAACATACACTGTGCCTTCTACATAGCTTACCTGATGTGCTTCATGGAGTTTCTGGTGGTTCAAGAGAATGGAGTCTAGGTCATGTGAAATCGCAACTAGATTTCTAGGCTGTGGATTTGCTAGATCCTCTAGACCACACAGGCCCAAGATCCCCTAGAAATAATTGGGGAGTCATTCTCTGTGATGATCAAGGATCGGGTGGCTCGTAATGTTTGTGGCTAGGACAACATAGAAGAGATGTCCCCTACTGTAGCTGGTAACATGTCATGGGGGGAACATCTCATAGTTGAGACTATGCCCAAAGAGTTGTAGTGGAAGAGGCCTCCACTAGCTAAGGAAACCCTTTGTGTGGAGGAAGAGGAGGGGCGAAGACTGTAGCTTAAATTGCAGAGGACCCAACCCCCCATTGGTAAATGTTTTTGCTCAATGCTTACTTTGTCATTGTCTACTACGCTATGCTACGCTAGGCGGCGTAGCGTAGCGTAGCACCTGCTTTAGGCTAACTTGTTTTGTGCTAATGAAAACATGTTTCTTTGCTGGAAGAGGAAGAAGAAGGCGAGGAAGAAGTGTTAGCTCCTAAGATGGGGGTAAAAAATAAAGACACGGAGGTCCTGGTCTCAGAGGAGAGGCCCCCAGTCAAGAATAAAGGAGCTCCTGTTGCTAAGGTAGGGGCTCTTGTCATCAGAGAGAATCCTCCTACCAATGAGGAGGGCACTTTTGAAGATGAAGTAGAGTCTCCTTTGAATAAAATGGGCACTAGTATTTTCAAGGGAAAGGCACCAGCACATGAAGAAGAGGCTTGTGCAGACTCGGCAGGGCCATCTACCAAGGCTACTGCCATCGTATTACATCAGCAAGAAGGGAGACTGCAACTGGATGCTAGTGAGTTTGGCAATATGTCTACCTTGTCATAGTCCATTTCAGTCATTGTTGATATGTTTAATTGTGCAACAAGCACTACTATTGATGCTGCAGGACCCTCTCCAATTCGTACGGAATCATGGGCCGAGATCCTTGACAAGTTTACATTCGTGTAGGGAATCATTGATGACATGATCAATAACCTTCAACAGGTAGACCTTGATGTAGATAAGTAGTAGTATTAGATGCTCTTATGTTGTTATGATAGAATTCCTTGAGTTCGCTATTCTTGCTATGCTAACGTGATTGCTACGCTCTTTGTGTCATGGCAGTCTCTCGACTCAAATGGGACTCAACACAACCTTTGAAAGTCAGTGTTGTGCCTATATTCCTACCTGACCTGACCGAGGTGTCTCATCACGTGTATGATAAGGCTTGCAAATGTGTTTTGCACTTAGCATGCTCCTTGTGGGTGTATAAGCGCGTCAACGAGGACCTGTGGAAATGGGTCCAAATGGATGAGCAGAGAGAGATCGACCTGGTCACTGATGTAAAGGATCTCAAGTTGAGGAACAAGTTCCTCATAGCCTATGACATGAATAATGAGGACTGGTGCATGATTTTAATAGACTACACCAAATTTTGGACTGTCACATGTCAGAACGTTGAAGCCACTTGCAAGATAATCGAATAGTGGATGAAAATGGACTTGCTAGCCTAGAAGTGTCAAGACCTAAAAGACCTCAGTGCCAACTTTTATGAATGGAGGAAATCCCAGAGAAACCATAAACACATGTATAAATGGGAAAATTCTACCCATTGTAAATTGTACAGGGATGCTACTGTGAAGAAGTTTACATATAAAGCATTCATAAATGCCATTGACACTTCTAAGGCCTATGCTAAGTTCAAGGAGTAGGTAAAGGTTATGGAATCTCCTGATCTGAAAGTGGACCTTTTCATTAGAGAGACAACAATCATCTCCTTTTCCCTAGAGCCACAAAGGTGGACAACCATTAAAAGGGAGAGAGCTGCTGTGGAAGCTAAACCAAGCAACAAGCGTTGGATGGACATCATAGTAGAGGAGGTCTGGCATCGCCTTGAGGTTGGTTTGGACTACATACCCTTTGAGATGGATGTAGGTCCTTCTCAGGTTATTCACTTTCTATTGTATTAATGCTCATGCTCTATTGTAGTTTGTGTTTGTCATCCTAACTGACCACTTCACCCCTACGACGCAGGCCCCAAATGAGGGCACAAGGTCCATAGAGGGAGGGAATGAGGAATCGACAGAGGGCAACGTAGGGGAAGGTAATGCGAAGGAAAATGCTGTGGAAGTGAAAGGTGAAGATGATGCAAACAGATATAACCTATGACAACATGGGATATTTTTTTCTAAGATTTCAGATTTTTGTAACAAATTTTGTAAACATTGTTTAAAAGACAACAATTTTGAATAAATAAAAGAGGAATAGAAAGTGATTTTGCGCTAACTTGCGCATTCCATATGTGCTGCGTTTTGTATAAAATGTTCATGCTTTTGAATGCTAATTTTAGGCCATTTTGGGCCATTGCTAGTTTCAGGCCTTTTTGGGCCTTTGCATAAACATGCCAAAGAGATGATACGTTAACAACTTGAACAATGACTAACTAGTAACTTATGCTAGTTCTAGGCCATCTTGGGCCATTGCTAGTTTTAGGCCATTTTAGGCCATTGCATAGCATGCTAAAAGGATGGCATGTTAACAAAGAAAAAAGCAATGAATGCTAGTTTTAGGCCATTTTGGGCCATAGTGTAGCATGCCAAAAGGATGGCATGTTAACAAAGCAAAAAGCGATAAATGCTCATTTTAGGCCATTTCAGGCCATAGAATAGCATGCCAAAAGGATGGCATGTTAACAAAGAAAAAAGTGATGAATGCTAGTTTTAGGCCATTTTGGGCCATAGTGTAGCATGCCAAAAGGATGGCATGTTAACAAAGCAAAAAGTGATGAATGCTAGTTTTAGGCCATAGCGTAGCATGCCAAAAGGATGGCATGTTAACAGAGTGAAAAGTGATGAATGCACTAGGGATGGCAACTGGGAAGAAAGCAGTAGGGTTGCTACACTATGCGTAGCTACTTCTTGATCCACCATGGGTTGATTAGAATGTAGGGTCGAGGTGTTTTTCCAAGGCTATTGTCCACATCATTGTTCCCTGCTTGGAAGGGCAACTCAACCCATGTGCTTTCATTTTGGTAATTAGCTTGCTGAGCTGATTCTCTTGCTAAGTGATTAATGTGCACATGAGCAGGTGCTTCATTCTCAGAGGTTATGACTTCCAAGCCTTGCTCGATGTCTATGTTATTGATAGCTTATGCTGCTGCTTCATCACCATGGATCACCACTTCTATGCCTACGTATGGTAGGTGGATTTCCTAGTGTATAGGTGAGGAGATAGCCCTAAGTTGTGCTAACAATGATCTTCCCAAGATCAGGTTAAACCTGGGCATTTCCTCAACCACGATGAATGTTGCATTTGTGGGGAACTGGTCCGCTTCTACGAAGTCTATGTGAACTGTGCCTTTCACTAGGACATGAGCCCTGTTGAATGACCTCAGACATGACGTTGCTGTGGGTTTGATCTAGTCAACCAAGCCCAACTTTTCTATGATAGGGAATGGGATGATGTTCATGGTAGCCCCATCGTCAACATGTACCCTTCGGATCAGGTGTTGGCCGACCCGAATTATGATGAAAAGTGGTGTCATGGTCACCTGATCCCTTTCGGGATCTTCCATAATGGAATTGTCACTAAAAGTCAATTGGGATGGCTTAGACTCTGTAGGTGTAGAGGAAAGCATGACCGAATGGATTACTTCCTCTTCTTCTAGCATGTCTTCATTGATCGGAATCACTGTCAACATGAAGATCAAAGCCTCGCGGTGGGGGACAGATGTCATGATCAAGTCATATAGGCTCAGTGTAGTGTTTTTCTATTTTAGAGCTTTCTTGACCTGAGTGAGGGCATCCAAAAGGTCTTGGCCACCGCCTTATTTAATGTTTTCCTCTTCTTCAACTTGTCCTAGATGATGAATTTCCCTAGGAGGGGCAACTTCTGATCTGGGTTAAGACCCTTTTTGGTAAGGTGGCACAAACTACATAGTTGTAGCAATGTTCATCTTTGGTGACAAAGGTGTAGGTGTAGGGGATAAAGATGTAGGTTTGGGAATACCTTGGGTGGCATTCCCCTATGATCCCTCACCCACAAAATGCACTTCTCATTTTAGGATGAGAAGGTTGTTCAGTTGTGTTATGTGGGGTGGGGGGCTATCAAATGAGTTGGCCCCCTAATGATGAAAGGAGCTAACGGTATTAGCAGGAAAAGTGGCATAGTTTCGCTAATAGGTGGCTCAAAGATGGATGCCCATGGAGGGAGTCTCAGGACGAATGGCTGTTGCGAGCTTTGATTAGCCGCTCGTGGTGCTAGTGCACTACGCTAAGGCACACAGACCACAAATGGCTACAGGGGTGGCCTAGGATCATTGTCAATGTCGATGGCATTGATGACGTAAGCAACATTGTTGGCGTTGATGGGATATGTGTAGACATGAATAGATTGGTTTTTGGGACATACTGGATTATTTTCATCCAACACTAGTTTTACCTAGTTGATCAACCTCTAGATGTCATCTTGTAACACTAGACAGTAATTCGTGTTGTGAACACATTGTTGGTGGTAGTCACAAAACCTGTCCAGCTGGAAACCCTTAGGAACTAGGGGCTCATTGGGTAGGGACAAAGAGGGGTTTCTAAGGAGATCGCAATAGCATTGATGTCTATTGATTTCTTCTTGCAAAATTTGCTTATATTTCATGTGTCCCATTGCCAATAGCTACCTCAGAAGTTCTGAAGGCTTGAGAGTCAGTGTCATGTATTTTGAGTGATCTTTACGCTCAAAGTTTGGTTTAGGTTCCGCAGATGTCTTAGGTGCTGGAATTGGTGATTGTGACATGTTTCCCTACATGGGAATGGGGTTAGCTGCAGGTAGGACCAGTTTCTTGTTGCTCTTGTTACCACTATTACTAGGTCTAGGTTTGGCCTTGGTTGCCACAGTAGCCACTGTGGTTGTTGGGGCTTTACCCTTGTCCTTCTTTGTGAAGGTGTTTTTGTATGCGATGTAGGCCAAGTATTTGTTTGCCTCAGCCACATCTTGTATACTCTTAGTCTGAGCAAAGGCTTGACTTAGAGTGCGATGGGTGAGGTAGTACAGTTTAGACTTGATAAGGTTGTTTACTACACCCTTAAAGATGGCCAATAAGTGGGCTTCCGCGATGGGATCAAGAATTTCATTAAGGGTCATGCTCCAATGTTGGATGAACTTTTGGACCAGTTCCAGAGGCTCCTACCTCATGCTCATCAGCTATTCTAGCGTGATTTTTGACTTCACGTTATACTTGAAGTGCATCACTAACTGAGTCATAAGCTCTTCCAGAGTTGAAATGGACGAGCATGGAAGCACGCAGTACCAATCTAAGGCTCTCCTAGCTAGGGATATGGAAAAGACATAAATGATCATGTGCAGCCATTGTTGCAATAGGAGAGACTTAAACCTAAAGGTAACTAGGTGTGCATTGGGATCTCCCTCCCCATCGTACTTTTTGAAGTATGGGAGAGACATCTCTAGGGGTAGCATCAGAGTAGGGATTGTAGGGCTGATGGGGTTTTCATGGTAACAGTCCATGACTTGTACCATGTCAGACATGATAGCCTTGAGACATTTGATTTCCTTGGTGAGAGTTTGGATAAGTTGGAACACTTGATCCAAACCTTGCGATGGTGCAGGTGCTTGGGGAATTGTCGAGGTAGTTCCCACCTATGGAATGGTAGGGGTAGCAGCTTGACCCATCGGCAGTACAATTTGGGTAGCCCCTACAAAAGGTGCTACTTGCATTGTCCACCACCCGGCAGGTGGTGTTGTTGGCATAGCAACGACAGTTTGAGCTGCCAGATAGACCACTTATGTCATCGACGAAATATACCATAGCCCCATGTTAGGTTGTACCATTTGCAGGGTTTGGTAGGTCTAAGGGTGAACATAATGAGACATCTACAACGGTTGTGGAATAGGCAAAGAAGTGAATGGGGTCCACCATGTGGAGAGGCCTAGGCCCACCGCTGTGGGTGGAATAGACATGAACATAGGAATTGACTTGGAAGTTGCATAAGACTACAATGAAGGTATAGTATGAACATGTGGCAGGGTAGCCGTGATTGGTGTGTGACGTGCTACGGGAATGGATTGCTAAACAGTTTGCGAAGGCATAGTTGTTGCAAATGAAATGGGAGAGTAAGGGCATTGATAGGCCAAGAAGGTGACATGGCTACTGATTGCAGCTATAATTACAGGCTGTAGGAGCATAGGCATGATGACAAAGGGAGCAGTGATAGGTAATAGATTGGCCTAGAAGGACTGGGTATGAGGGATAGGAACAAGGTTAGTTTGACCTCCCTCATTGGATTTGGAATCAAGTTCCTCCTGTCTATCCTAAAAAGCATCATCCTGGTTAGACATCGTGTCTTGCTGCTCCCTAAGCCTAGACAACTAGATTAGTAGGTCTAGAAGCCTTTGGTTTGTATGTGTCAAAGGTATGGAAGTGTCGGGAGTGGGAAAAAACTCCTTCTTGTCACAGTAAGAGAACTTGAAGCTACGTTTATCTTCAAGTTTGTGTACATCTAAAGGAAGGTTTGCCTAAACCTTTTCATAGAGGAAGCTATAGCACTCATGTTTCTAGGCTAAGCCATCAGGTCCCCAATTTTGGATCCTGAGGGATTGACATGTTTCTAGCATAGGGTTCAGCAGTTGTTCGGCACTAGTGATACCTTGAACTGTGATGGGAACCTCCACATTGAAGGTATTAGCAGCAGTAGTTGTGAAAGCCATTGTTACTAAGCTAGACAATTTTGCAAATGTGAAAAGCAAGGAAATCAAAAAGCTAGTAGTTTTGCAAATGAGAAGAGCAAAAAAGCTGGCAAGAAATCAAAAAGAGGCTTTATGTCTTGCAGGGCTCCTAAGGAACTGTCAAGGTGACCGATCTGTACCACACAACACGTAAACAACCGCAAAAGGGTATCACATTTAATTTAATGCATGATAGGGTACAGAAGGATTACATGACTATCATAAAAAATAAAATTTAACTAGCAATCGAAGGCTTTATGTCCTATAGGGTTCTTAATGAATTATCGAGGAGACCGATCTACACTGCATGACACGTAAACAACCACAGATGAGTTTCACGTTTACACTAATGCATATCAAGGTGTAGAAGGCTTACAAGACTACCGTGACACGTGGAAAAGGCACCAAAAGGTCCTCATTCTAACGCCAGAGAAACTGCAGCGATCGAAAACGTCGACGGTTGGAAAAATGCCTGGGGGTTGTCAACCGTAGATAATATCAACCCCATTTTCGTGGGAGGGCCATGCTGGATGGAACAGAAATGGGGCATCCTAAATGGTCTTTTTGATCAGACAAGGACTTATTTGGTATCTATATAACCTTTTACAACATGTAATTTGAAAACAAAACTGATAGCGCGAAGTAATGCTTAAAATGTACAAAGGGAAAAGAAGATAATGTAAAATGCAATAATAAGCAAGAGAGAAAGTAAAATGCAATTAGAAAAGTACACTGCTTCGAAGCTATGACCTCGCTCTATCAAAATGGATACAATTGGTTACATAGTGCTAGGTAGTGCAGAGATCCCGAGAGTAACCAAGACATGTAGAATGAGATGGCTGTGCACTTGAACGTAGACTCAGTTGTCAACAATGCGAAGTTCTACCAAGGTGGTAGAAAAGAATAGAACAGAATGCCCAATGAGAATGCTAACTATTTATAATGTCAAAACAAAAATCTTACAATGTTTGAGATTACAGTGCCAACTTTTTTCTTGTCATCCAACCAGACTGTTAGTCAACTAGATTGCTGAGAAAATAGACTAGGAACTAAACTTTTGTAAAAAGGGGGATGCCAAAAGTGTGAAAAATTCAAAACATATCAATGCTCATTGGGGTATTTATAGGACCAAGGGCATGTGTAAGATGTGGTTTGGATGCCATATGCCTTGGGCCTATGCTGACTTGTCTATGCTGCGCATGCCCGCATGACCGTTGGGTGAAACTGCCATGCCATAATTACAAACCTACCATGTTGTAATTACACTGTCAAAGCAACGGTGCAATTAGGTGAGGTGCATTAATGTTTTGTGACTGCCTGCTATGTCCTTCCATGCTTTGTAGTGTAGCACTTGATGTAGTATAGCATCTTTTCATGTTGTGCTATGCTACACAGCGTAGCGTAGCATGGCCATCAATTTGAAGCAAAATCTACATTATGTCTTGCTACATGTGTTGGGGACCTTCATAGTGTTTTGATTACTGATCATAGATTTTCTACTCTATGCTACACTACATAGCATAACATTTGTTCTTAGTTGTAAAAACATCGCCAATCTGCAAACTTTGTCTTTTGCACTATGAAACTTGTGAACTTGCTGATCCCACCCTTCAAGTTGCCTTCTATCAACTTTCATAGAATTGCTATGCCTCGCTGCACCATGTAGCTTAGCATAGTGTAGCAGCAAACATGACCTAATTTTGGCCAAGTTCTCAGCTTTCTGATGGAAGGAGACATTGCTAAAGGACTTGGAGTCGGGTGAGGGGGCTGATTATCCATCTTTTGTTGTAGTGTACTACATTGTGTGGCACAGTGTAGCATAGCATTGTGCTTCTGCAAATGTCTTCTGAATTTTGCTACGCTACATGGCATAGCGTAGCATAGCAAGGCTCCTTAACTTAGAAAACTTGCTGAATTGGATAGTCTGAACATAAGAGCATCCATCTCCTGAAGAACTATCATAATGCTGAACAAATTGCAATGGCCTGGTGAAGCAAGGATGTCTTCAAATTTTGGGGTATTTCACCTCCTACCTAGTCATTCTAGACTAATCCGTTGACTATTTCCACTCCCTTCAGGATCATGGCCATGCTACTATAGCCCATGATCCCACTTGTCATGGGTAGTTGTACCATGCCCATGGTGTATCAAAATGCCCACATCCTTATCTCGACTCTAGTCACCATTCCTCTGCAGGTTATTCATCAATCCCTTTTTTCTTCGCAACATGCCCCAATCATGGCTACCCTGCAGCATGTTCATACCATACTTGCTTCATAGCATTTTGCAAATTCCAGATCCATTCCTATGTTTACATCTATCGCACCAACTGCGATGGGCCCAGGCTTGTCCACATGGTGGACCCATTCACTTCTTTGCTTGTTCCACAACCATCGTAGATGTCTCATTATGTTCTCCCTCAAACCTACCAAACCCCACAAATGGTACAACCCAGCATGGTGCTATGGTCTATTCTACCAAAGACACAAGCAATCTACCCCACAACCCAATCCATAGTTGCTACCCCAAAAGCACCACCTATTGGTTGGTGGATAGCACAAGTAGCACTGTTCACATGGGCCACCCCAATGGTACCACCAATGGGTCACGCTACCACCCCTGCCATTCCACAAATGGGAGCTTCCTCGGTAGTTCCCCAACAATCCACATTGTCACAGGGTCTAGATAAAGCATCCTTGTCGAGGAAATAGAATGCCTGAAGGCTGTCGGATCTAACATAGTACAAGTCATGGACTTTTACCAGGATGACCCCATCAACCATGCAATCCCCATGCTCACATTACCCCTATGGATGTCCCTCGCCCACTTCATGAAGTATAATGGAGAGGGAGATCCCAATGCACATCTTATTACCTTTAGGTCTGAATCCCTTCTATTGCAACAATGGGTGCACATGATTATAAGTGTCTTTACCATGTCTCTAGCCAGGAGAGCCTTGGATTGGTACCACACGCTGCCATGCTCATCTATTTCAACTCTAGAGGAGCTTCCCACCTAGTTCATAATGCGCTTCAAGTATAACTTAAAGGAAGAAACCATGTTGGATTAGTTGATGAGTGTGAAGTAGGATCCTTTGGAACCGGTCCAGAAGTTTATCCAGCATTGGAGCGCAACTCTTAATGAAATCCGTGATCCCATCATGGAGGCCCATTTGCTAGCCATCTTCAAGGGTGCAATAAATGACTTCATCAAGTCTAAACTGTATTACCTTGATCCTCACACTCTTAGTCAAGCATTCGCTCAGACTAAGAGTATATAGGATGTAGCTGAGACAAGCAAAGACTCGACCTATATTGCCTACAAAAATACCTTCACAAAGAAGGACAAGGGTAAGGTCCCAATAGTGACAGTGGCCACTGTGGTGACTGAGGTCAAGCCCAAACCTAGTAACAATGGTAACAAGAACAACAAGAAACTAGCCGCACTAGTAGCTAACCCCACACCCAAGAAGGACAATGCTCCGCAACCTCCCGTACCTGTACCCAAGATGTCTACACAACCCAATCCAAACTTTGAGCATAAAGATCACTCAAGGTATACCCCACTACCTCTCAAGTCTTCAGAACTTCTAAAGTAGCTATTGGCAGTGGGGCACATCCAACACAAGTAGATGTTGGAAGAGAAAATCAGGAGACATCAGTGTTACTGTGAGCTCCTTAGGAACCCCTCTTTGACCTTGCCCAATGAGCCCTTAGTTCATAAGGGTTTTAGGCTACATAGGTTTTGTAACTACCACCAACAATGTGGTCACAACATGGATTACTATTTGGCATTAAAGGATGACATCCAGAGGATGATTGATCAGGGGAAACTAATGTTGGACAAAAATAACCCAGTACGCCCTGAGAATCAATCTCTACATGTCTACATAGACCCCACTAATTTCAACAATGCCGATTATTTTATCAACACCATCAGCATTGATAGTGATCCTAGGCCACCCCAGTAGTCATTCGTGGTCTGTGTGCCTCAGCTTAGTGCACCAACACCACCAGTGGCTGGACAAAGCTCACAACAACTATTTGTTCTGAGAGTCACTCCTCAGGCATCCATCCCCATGTCGCCTATTAGCAAAACCATGCCACCCCACCTATTAACATTGTTAGCTCCATTTATCATTAGGGGGCTGACTCCTTCAATAGCCCCTATCCCATGCAAGACAACTGAACAACCTTCTCATTCCAAAAAATGGGAAGTGCACTCTGCAGGTGAGACTTCGAGAGGAAGTACCACCCCAGGTATTTCCAAGCCTATGTCTTCATCCCCTACATCTATGCCCTCATCACCAAAGAGGGATGTTGCTATAACCACACAGTCTACGCTGCCTCTCCAAAAAGGGTCTGAACCAAGATCTGAAATCATCCCTCCTCAAGAAATTTATCTTCTGGGATGAATAGAAGAGGAGAAAAGTAGTAAATAGGGGGGTGGCCAAGACCTCTTGGATTCCCTCACTTAGGTCAAGCAATCTCTAAACCAAAAGAACACTACATTGAGCTTGTAAAACCTAATCATGACATCCGTCCCACACCATGAGGCTCTGATCCACAAGTTGATGGTGATTCTGATCAACGAAGACATGCCAGCAAATGAAGAAGCAATTCATTCAGTCATGCTCCCCTCCATGCCTATAGAGCCAAAACCTTCTTAACTAACTTTCTATGAAAACTCCATTAGGGAATATCTCGAAAGGGGCCAAGTGACTATAGCACCCCTATTCATCTTAATTTGGGTCAGTCAACACTGGATCCAAAGGATACACATTGATGATGGGGCTACCACAAATGTCATTCCCTTCCCTATTGTGGAAAAGTTGGGCTTGGTCAACCAGATCAAACCGATAATGATGTCATGTCTGAGGTCATTCAATGGGATGCGGGTCATGGTGAAGGGAACGGTCCACATAGACTTTGTGGTAGGGGATCAGTTCCTCACAAAGGAAACATTCATCATGATCGAGGAGATGCCTGGGTTTAACCTGATCTTGGGGATCTCATGGTTAGCACAAATTAGGGCTATCTCTTCACCCATTCATCAAGAAATCCACCTACCATACGTAGGTAGGGAGGTGGTGATCCATGGTGACGAGGTAGCGGTGTAAGAAATCAATAATGTAGACATGGAGCAGGGCTTAGAAGTTGTAACTTCTAAGAATGAAGCATCTATTTACACATGAACTAACCATCCAATGGGAGAACTAGCTTAGCAAGCCGATTTCCAAAATGAAAGCATGTGGGCTAAGCTACCCTTCCAAGCAAGGGACAATGATGCAAATGAAGGCCCTAGCAAAGCGCCTTGGCCTTACATTCTTCTCAACCCATGATGGGTCAAGAAGTAACTACTCCTAGCATAGCAACCTCGCTGCTTCTTGCCTAGTCACTATCCTTTGTACATTACCATCTTTCATTGCTTTTCATCCATCCATATATAGGAATTACCAGTTAGCCGTTCTCCAAACTATTAATGTGTCAGTTCTTTGGCATGCCTCGCCATAGCCTGAAATGGCATAAAACTAGCAAGGGCCCAAAATGGCCTAAAACTATGCTACGCTATGGCCCGAAATGGACTAAAATTATGCTACGCTATGGCTTGAAATGGCCTAAAACTAGCAAGGGCCTGAAATGGCCTAAAACTAGCACATAAAAGCATGAAATGTTTGCATAAGACTTAGCACATAGACAATACACAAGTTAGCATAGAATCAACTTCTTTTCCAAAATTTTTCTCTTTACTCAAATTTTTTTTCTTTTAGACAATGTTTTCAAAAGTACTACAAAAATTCAAAATTTCAAAAAAATCCCATGCCGTCATGGGCTGTCTCTGCTCGCATCATCTTGGTCATTTGCTTCTGCATCACCTCCTTCTGCATCACCTTCCCTTGCATGGTCCTTAGCCATCCCTTCATTTTTGCCTTCTACAAGACCTATGCACCATCAAGAACATGGATCGTAGAAATGAAGTAATTAGCTAGGGCAACACACACAAAGTACAACAAAGCACAAGCATTAACATAGCAAAAAGTGATCGACTTGAGATGGACCTACATCCATCTCGAAAGGTATCTGATCTAAATTGAGCCCAAGGTGGTGTCATACCTCCTCTACTATGATGTCCATCCAGCACCTATCACTTGGTTTAGTGTCTGTGGTAGCTTTCTCCTTTTCGGTAGTCATCCATCTTGGTCGTCTTGGAGAAAAGGAGTCAGTTGCAGTCTCTCCTATGGGAAGGTCCACTTTCCATTCAGGAGACTCTATAACCTTTACCTACTCTTTGAACTTGGCATAGGCCTTAGAAGCATCAATAGCATTTACGAATGCTTTATACATAAATGGCTTCATAGTAGCATCCCTGTATAGTTTATGATAGGTGACATGCTCTAGTTTATACACATGTTTATGATTTTTCTAGGACTGCCCCCATTCGTAAACCCTGGCACTAAAATCTTTGCAATCCTGACATTTCTGGGCCAACAAGTCCATTTGCATCCACTATTCTATTATTTTGTGGGTGGCTTCAATGTTTTGATGCGTGATTATCCAAAATCTAATGTAATCTATCATAGCCATGCACTAGTCCTCGTTATTAGTATCATGGGCTATGAGGAATTCATTCCTTGACTTCAGATCTTCCACCTCGAGGCTCAAGTCAACCTTCTCTTACTCAACCTTCTGGACCCATTTTCATAGGTCCTCATTGATGTGCTTATACTCCCATGAGGAGCATGCTGAGTGCAAAGCGCACTTGCAAGCCTTGTCGTATGCACAATGAGACACCTCAGTCACTTCAGGTGGGAATGTAGGCACGACACCGACTTTTAAAGGCCATGTTGGGTTCCATTTGATATGAGAGGCTATCACAACACAAGAAGCTCATTAGTCACACTAGCATAGCAAAGTTTGCAAAGTCAAACCATCTAGCATAGTGACATGAGAGCACTACTACTTACTCACTTCAAGGTCGACTTGCTGAAGATGGCTGATCATGTTGTTGATGATCCCCTACATGAATGTAAGCTTATCAAGGATATTAGCCCATGGTTCCACATGAATCAGAGGGGGTCCTGCAACATTAACAGTGACATCTATCATGCAACTAAATGAATCAACAATGACAAAAATGGGCTATGATAAGGCAAACATATTTTTGAACTCACAAATGTCTAATTGTGGCACCCCTTCCTACTGATGCAAAATGATGATGGCAGCCTTTGTAGAGGTCCCTGCCAGGTCTGTATGGTCATCTTCTTCATGCGTTGGTGCCTTTCCTTTTGAGAGACCAGTGTCTTTTTTATTCATGGGAGACTCCTCTTCATCTCCAAAAATGTCCTCCTTGTTAGTAGAAGGATTCTTCCTAATAATAAGAGCCCCTACCTTAGCGGTAGGAGCTCCTTTCTTCTTGACTGAGGCCCTTCTCTCTAAGATTGGGGCCTTCGTGTCTTTATTTGTCACCCCCGTCTTAGGGGCCCACACCTCTTCGTCACATTCTTCTTCTTCCTCTTCTTTATCTGGCAGTCAAGAAACATGTTTGCATTAGCTCAATATAGGTTAAATTGAAGTAGGTTCTACGCTATCTAGTGTAGCACAGCATAGCAGGCATTAACAAAGTAGGTGAAGAAATAAACATGAACAAAAGTGTTTACCAATGGGGGGTTCTATCCTCTGCAGTTTAAGCCGTAGTCTCTACCCCTCCTCTTCCTCCATGCGAAGGGTTCCCTCAGTCAAAGCAAGCCTCTTCCACTGCAACTTACTGGCCATAGTCTCGGCTATGAGATGTTTCCCCCATGACACACTACTGGCTATAGCAAGGGGCACCTCTCCTATGCTATCTTGACCATGAAAGTTGTAAGCCACCCGATCCTTAGTCTTCACAGAGAACAACTCCCCAATTATTTCTGCGGGATCTTGGGCTCGAGTGGTCCAGAGGATCTGGCAAATCCACGATCTGGAAATCTGGCTACTATTCTACAATACCCAAGCCCCATTCTTGTGGACCACCAGAAACTCTACAAAATGCTTTAGACAGGCTATGTAAAAGACATAATGTATATTGGAATGGGACTTCGGCTTCTTATGGAGCCCCAAGATCTTGATCTACAAGCCTTTACATAGAAACCTAGCCTAGTTGTAGCGAGCCTCCTCTTCCATGAGCTCACACATTAGCTAGGCCTACTCAACCCCCAAGACCTTCACTTGGGAAATCATCTGGGGAAATGCATGAGCACAGAAAATAGGATAAATCTCCTTGACGGGTCCTAACTTAAGCTTCTCCATGGGAAGCCCCTTCCGCTCCTTGGTGATCCCTAATCACTTTTGAATGTCCTTCTTATAAAGGCTCAACTCCCTCTTGGTATTTGATGCTATGAGGATGCCATCGGTATGGACACTGAAGAGGTCCACGAATAGCTGGTCATTGATTTCAATGATCACTCATATGCCTTGTCTGGGCATGCCGAAGCAACCTTCCTTGTCAAAAAAAGAGTTGACCTAGGAGAGCATCTTGACAGCAGGAACGCTTGGATTTGGGGCCAAGAACAAGTCCATAAGCCCAACCTTTTGGATATTCTAGACCAAGGAGTCAGAAGCCACACCACTTATCCAACGTTGGTTCCCATCTACTACTCTATACTTGAAGTAGATGTTTTCCTTCTAGTTCTTGGCAATTACCATTTTCACCTCCTAGGACATTTTCGCCCTTATAGTAGTTTTCACAAGAAACATTTAACATAAGAACATAGAAAACATAAAATATTGCAAAGGCACCTAAGCATGCAACACCCACTATTTAGCTTACCAAGTTTGTACGGCAACGGGAATGACAGAAGACTAACTAGAACTTGTTCAATGGTGATCGGTTTGAAGGGTGCCCATCCCTCATCCAACCAACCAAACTCCTTGCATTGGCTGTAGGGAATGGGGTATGGGTCTAGGTAGGTGTGGTATTCACCCTTGCATTGACCAATCACACCTGCACGCAGGTTCTCAATAGAAGAGGACTCCTGCAGGGCTATCCGTGCTATGGTCAGCACACCTGTTTGGTCGTGAAGCCCTTCCTTTTTAATGTAGAACCTGGTAATAAAAACATACAATTAGCATTTGGCTAATCTAGCAAGCATCGCACAATATAGTGGAATAGGGCTGCAAAACTCACCCACCAGCATAGTAGATGGTTCTTGGTGGGTTTTGAAAGCACGTTCCCATATAACATGCAACGAACAATGTGTTGTAAGGATGGTAGTAGTTGTACTCAGGCATATCCCAGATCTAGGACAAACGCCTCAACTCTTTGGGACATTGATTGGATCCTTCTCCATGACTGCTAGTGATTGCCCGATCCATCAAAAACCTGAAGATACCCTGGCTTGCCCTAGGTAATAGGGCTTCCTTTATGATGCCTGCCTCTTCCTCCTCTAAGTATGATCAAACGATCACATTGAAGTTTCAGAGGAGGTATTGTAGGAACTCTTGTGCTCCTTTCCTAAACCAGACCCCCCACTCCCCTCCATGTATGGGGAGGAGGAACATTGGCCACTAGTCTATTTATGCAACACAGGACCCCTACAATTTCTAAGATAATCAGAATTGGCCTTAGCCCCATCCTTCACAACACAATCAACAACTGTTAGCATCAAGTCCAAGTGTAATTCACATTTAGCATAGCAACACCTAGTATCTTAGCATATAGCATAGCATAACCCTCTTCCTGCACATAGTCTAGCAAGAACATGAAAGCGATAGCGTAGCGAAAATAGCCTACCATAGCAACAAAGTGATTAACCCTAATAGGGCTATTAATAATATGCCCTGACAAAACACATGTCACACTATCACATGACACATGGCCAAACCCTCCTAAGGGTCCTACGCTATGCCATTGAAAGTCCAAGTAACTTAAACTATCCAAATCCCTGTGGTTATGACAACCGTAGCGATGGCAGTTTAGGCAACCTTACATGTAATGTCAGCGTAGATTTTGTGCATCCGCAGTGGCCGAAATGACAACAGCGATGGTAAAAATGTTAAAACAATGACAACGTGATGAAAAAAAAACACAGATAACTGAAACTGAATCAAAAAATGAAAGAAAAAAACAAAAATGATAACAAAAGTGCAAAAAATAGAGGCATAGCAGCCTACCGGGTCAACGGTGTGTCCTCTCGCACCGCGATACACACTTGTGTCACACACCCTAGGGTTTCTTTTACCTCCTCGACCTTTACGAGTGCTAAGTGAGTGCGTTCCTTCTTGGGAACTATCGTCCTACTCACATACTTTTCCTTATTGCTATGCAAAAAAGCACCTTGATCTTTGTTAGCACAATCACTCTACACTCTGAAAACGCTTTGTGCTCCAAATGTGGCCTTTGTGGTCTTACAGTAAGAATGACAAGCTTACCAGGGTTAATCCCTATTTATGGCCGTAATGGTGAAAAAGGAAAAACTTTTCACTCTCTCTCTCCATTTAATGCAGGGTTTTCCTTGCAATGTAGCATGCCCACCATGGCATTGTAGCACTATTGGCAATTAAAATTGGCACATATGGGTGAAAGATCTCAGCACACTTTGAGCTAACTTTTTTCTTTCCCAAAAAATGAAAAAAAATATTATTTTTTAGTGATGGATCTAGAAAGACCTTAAACTAGAAACCCTAGCATAGTTATAACTTTCATGGTTTGAAAAGACCTTAAACTAGCATTCTTAGCATAGCATTCCACTCTAGTTACTAGTCTGAAAAGACCTTAAACTAGCAATCTTAGCATAGCAGTGACTTTAGTGGTCCAAAAAGACCTTAAACTAGCTATTTTGACCTATTACACATTCGTAGTCCACAATGACATTAAACTAGTAGTTTCACGTTTTCGCATCGGCAGTTTTGCATTTTTTAGCAGTTTCATTTTTTCACATCAGCAGTTTTGCATTTTTTAGCTGTTTCACATTTTCACATCGACAATTATACATCTCTTATTTTAACAGTTCTGCATCTCCATGCCTTAGTAGTCTGCCATGACTTTAAATTGGAAAAATCCTAATCTTTATATTATACTTCGCTAGTTACATCTAATCATTACTTTGCAAGTTTTTGTTATACATGATTACTACCAACAGGTGCCTACTAACCAGGCTTTCATCTCATTTTGGTAGGTTGAGCAAAAAATGGAAATCCTTTGTGATCTCTCTGAAAGACCACAAAATTTCGAGCTTGGTACTTCCCCAGCAAGAAGCAAGTCCCTGGGACCCACGAACAGCCACGGCTACATTCGGTGTCGCACATTGTAACTTTGGGAATCAAGAGGCATAATTTTCACTAAGTGTGCAGTACCAGCATATATGCCCAGCGTATATGCCCAGCATCAACAGTGTATATGCCCGATGCCCCCAGCATATATGCCCTAGCGTATACGCCCAGCGTGGACATCCGGCCCACACGCCCGGTGTACACACCTCGCCTGTACACTCGGCACCACACATGCCCAACGATGAAGTCTCAATGATAGAATGAAGACAACACCGAAGATCAAGAATTGAAGCAAGTCGGCAACCATTAGTGTACACGCCCGATGTATACGCTGAGTCATTGTCGGCATGTACACTCAGTGTGTACGCCCAACATCCATGGCATCTCCACCCAAGTTCACACGCCCAACACGTCTAGCGTATACGCCCAGCGTATACGCTAGCATGATGTGGCATATATGCCCCACGTATACACCCGACAGATGTAATATGTTGTATATTTGTAAATTGTATGCACCTGGTCAACGTGCCACATGTCTCCTAACCCGAGTCTAGCATAACAACCAGTATAAAAACCCCACTTTTCCACTTCACCTGACGGTCGGCAAAAATCCCAGAGCATACCCAGGAGCAATTATGCTGTGCACCAGAGCTCAAAACCCTCTTATTCTAGAAAACCTGTACGCTATGCACAGTCTCTACGCCACGTCCACAGCGTAATCTAGCCCAGCTGCCCTCCCATCCACCGGGGCTTTTCGTCCGCCTTGTGCTTCGCCACAATTGCGTTAGACCGGTGCACTGTATTCTCATTCTGTAATATCATCCTTACATTTGCTGCATAAGATTGTTTATAGTTTTACGTCAATTTGGCCCATGCATTCTGTTTACGCCCATTTATGCTTACGCTCCATTTACATCTGTTTTATGCTATTTACGCTTCGTGTACACCCGTTATGCCGTTTACACATAACCCGGCATATAAGACTTCGGTGTACGTTTGGGGAAATCCTTGTCTGATCCGCATGTGGACCACCCAAGGTACTCTGCCTTCATGCATTCCAGCGCACCCTCAGGCGAAGGCAGGGTCTTCTTTTCTCATCCTACAAATGGTCTCTGTTTCCTTCCAGCTAGAGACTGACGATTTCAGGCAGTACAGAAATTGGTGCTAGAAGGAGGGCCTCCTAAAACATTCACTCGTAAACTTATCAACGTCTACACTGTTGAGCGTATACACCGCCAACCATGCTCTTTTCTGCTGAAACCCCAGCCTCATCTGAAAACCTTGCCTGCACACTTACCAGCGTCTACACTCGTCAAGCTCTGCAAGTCTTTCAGCTTATACGCTGCCAACTTCATGTGGACTGTCCACAAAAACCCCAGCGTCTACGCAACCTTGCTTGAAAATGCATCCTGCTAACTGTCCAACATCTACGCTGTTCAATATTTACGCTGTCCCTTATCGTACGCTGAGAATTATTTACATTGTATTTTGTTTACGCTTTGCCTAGTCTTACGCTGAGCCTTTTTTATGCTGCGTTCTGTTTTACGCCCTACTCTGTTTTACGCTCTATCCTGTTCACGCTGTATTTTGGATACATTGTACTTTGTCTTACGCCGAAGCTCTATACGTTGCCTAGCGTATACGCTCCACCCCTTACGCTGTATACGCTGTCTACACTGATGCATTACGCTGAACGTTGAAGCATATACGCTGCACTTTGTCCCTTAGTTTATGCTATACCAAGTATACTAATTTCACTCCTCTACCTCGTGTCATACCCTTAACGATTCATCATGAACCCCATGAACACCACCGCTGCAACAGCTCAAGCAACCAATGTCATGGATGCCATGGCTACCCAACAGCCCGCCACGCAACATCTGGGAGTACAACCCACCGTAGGGCCCCGTCAGTCCCTAAGGTTGCAAGGGAGAGACCCGGCCTCAGACATCATAACTCAGGATCAGTATAACTTTATATGCATCAAGATACAAGCTAGCCTGGCTGTAGACAGAGCCGAACTAGAGGTAAAGATGCAGTTCAAACTCTTTTATAGAGGGGGATGCAAGTTTATCCCGTCACCATATGATGTCATCCCTGTTCTGGAGCAGTATTCGAAACTCGTCACACAACTCCTCCTACAAAGGAGACATTCCTTGGATCAGCCTGCACTAGAGTCCCAACTAGAGGAAGAGGACGACTTTGCCGCTCAATCTGAACAAGAGGATTCTTACCACACTCTGAGCTCACAAGCACAGGTCAACCCCATTTTTCATCCCAGTACAGGAGAGATCCTGCCCATGCAACCCCTCAGATTAACTCACACACAAATGCCTCCATCGCACACATCCTCAGTTGCTCATGTGCCACCTCCAACTGATCCGCAATTCAGCACACTCCCTCTTGGCATCATCCCTGACGCAATAGCCGGTCCATCTTTACAAGCACTTCCCCCTCACGATAGTGTGGGAGTGACACTCCCACCCCGAGTGATAGGGATGCCACACGTGATACCGGCATCCATGTCTGCTCACTACATCCCACACATCCAAATGCATACAACCCCTTCCACCACCGTAACCCAACAAGGGGTCCCTCCACAAAACATAGCTGCACAATGGGTAATGATGGGCATTCAACCACAGCAACATCAACCTCCTCACTATAACATACCATCCCATATGGCTAAACCAGCCAATGTTCCCCTAGTACAGCTACCACCACAGCAACCATAGCCTTTCCCCTATCACGTGCCACAAGTGTGACCCCTGGCCGCACAACTTTCGGCCTTTCAACCCACCGTCCAATAGTCTAACCTGTATAATATAGCACAACCTCAAGTTGCCATGTTACTGAGTGCCCAAGATTGGGTAGATGCCAAGAAACTAATGCAAGAATTAGCTGACGAGGTAAAACACCTCAAAACAACCGCCGATGGGGAGCTAAAGGTAGTGGATTTCTACCAAGATGACCCCATCAGCTCATCTGTCCCACCCTTAACCTTGCCCAAAGGTGTTCCCTTACCAACACTAACCAAATACAATGGGGAGATAGATCCCAATGCACACTTGATAACATTTAGGCTCGAATGCGTGCTCCTCCAGGCATGGCCCCATTCCATTCTCCGAGTGTTCCCCATGTCCCTCGCGGGGAGAGCACTTGATTGGTATCGGGCCCTGCCAAGGAATTCCATCTTCTCCTTGGAAGAATTATTACATCAGTTCGTGACTTGGTTCAAGTACAACTTGAAACCCGAGGCCACCCTGGAAAGCCTCATATAGGTCAAGCAAGCACCGCTTGAACCTGTGCAGAAATTTATCCAGAGGTGGAGTGCCGCTCTTAATGAGCTGCATGAGCCAATCTCCCAGACTTACCTACTCACTATTCTAAAAGGGTCCATCAATGATTTCTTTAAATATAAGATGTATTACCTTAACGCGTGTGACCTTAATCAAGCATTTGTACAAATTAAAAACATAGAAGAGGCGGCCCAAAACAGCCACGACCCTGCATACCTAGCCTTTAAAAATCAACACACTAAAAAGGATAAAGAGAAGGCTAAGGCAACCATAGCGGCAATAGCAGGGATGCAACAACAAAACAAACCGTCAGTAACTCCTACTAACTACAACAAACCAACCCCCACAACCGCGCAAGAATCATCATCACAATAGAACCCAACGAACCATACGTGAAACTTCGAGAGGAAAGAACCCTCTCAATACACGCCTCTGCCAATGAAGCCATCCCAGCTCTTCGATCAACTCTTGAAGGCTGGGCCAATGAAGCATAAACAGTTATCCCCTACAGCTATCCAAAGACACGACCAATTCTGTCAACTCGTACAGAACCTAAGCTTAGTAAGGCCGGATGAGCCTCCCGTGCCCAAAGGATTCAGAATGGATCACTTCTGCGACTACCATCAACGCAATGGGCATGGTACAGATTACTGTTTCACCTTGAAGTAGGACATTCAGTGGATGATCGATGATGGCCAAATCACTTTTGACGGGGCTAACCCCGTCCAACCAAAGAATCAAACTATGGGGGTGTATAAAGACCCCCTAAATACTAAAGAGGGACCATACATAATTAATACAATCTATTGTGATGATGATTCCGAGACCTCGCATCAACACCATCTACCCCGAATATGAACAAGAAACACCCAGTAGACCATTCATAGTTTGAATTCCTCCTGCTGTGTCCACACCCGCACCTCAACCACCACACATGCCGCAGCAGCCGTATGTCGTCCGGGTGCCCTCGACCGTACCCACATCCAACGTCATGATGAGTCAAAAATCATATGTGGTGCGCATCCCTCTGGTCAATTCCGTAGATGCACCAACCCCTCATGCCCGGCCTACCCCTTTCGTAATCCGAGTACCACCCGCCGTTGCAACAACAGAGGTCCAACCTCCACCAAAACCAACCCCGTACATCATTAGGATACCTGGTCAGCCTCCTGCCCCATCATATCCGACTGTCCACCCACAACCCCGCCCAACCCCATATGTGGTTAGGGTCCCAGGGCAACCCAAGGCTCTAAGGCCAACTCCACCCCCACGCAACACGCGAGAATGCTTGGTAGACAAGCTTACATGTGAGCATGTGGAGAAGGAACACCAACGGCTAGCTTTGGGGCCACCCAAGCCCACTCCCCTTAACTCCATGCCCATGTCGTCATCCAATGACCAACCTAACATGGATAGCAAAGGTGAATCATCTAAAACACAAGAACCACATAAAACGACAATTCCGAACAAGAATGACAAACCAGCAAAACGGGAAATAAAACTATTGGGTCCAATGAACCCAATCACTACTGATAAAAACGTCCCTAACAGTAGAGATTTTGCAATGGCCCTGACACAAGTTACCCAAGCACTAAAATAGAAAAATACTTCACTAAGCTTGTACAACTTGGTTTTGATGTCACAAACACATCGGGAAGCTTTAGTACGTATGTTGACATCAATCCCGGTAAGTGAGGATTTTCCCCCAAATGAATCGTCTATTCATGCGGTGATGCACTCGCCTCACGGGACTACTCCTAAACCCGTAAGCTTTCATGATGACAACATCAAAGTGGACAAGAAAATGGAGGAAATAACAATAGCCCCCATGTTCATAACAATACGCGTGAACCAATTCAAGATACATAGGGTCCACGTAGACGATGGAGCCGCAACCAATGTGGTACCATACCCCATCATTGAACAATTGGGGCTTACTGAGTCAATTAAACCGATTGCAACTAATTGTTTAAAATCATTCAGTGGGTCATGCATAATGGTAAAAGGGACAATAACCTTGGATTTCATAGCGGGGGACCAGTTCCCTACATCTGCCAACTTCCTAGTGGTCGATGAGATGCCAGGGTTCAACCTAATATTAGGGAGACCTTGGTTGGCCCAACTCAGAGCTGTCTCCTCCCCCATACACCAAGAAATTCACCTACCTTATGAGGGCGGTGAGATCATCATACATGGGGAGGCAGCTACCTCTATCATTTCATCACATATGGATATAGATCAGGGCTCGGAAGTCGAGATCGAAAAGCCTAGCTGAAACGATAAGAATCCGCAACCATCGGTAAGTAGTAAGCCTTCGAACATGGGACAAAAGCCTTCTAAAATCGAAATTTCTACGTTGGATGTTGTACGCACACATCCTCATACAGAAACAAATACAGAAAGCATGATAGACACTGAGACACCTGAAAACACTGACATAGAAGCCATTCCATCGGACGTCCCTTGGGCTGAATTACCATTCAACATGATCAGCGAAGGGGACGCTGAATACAAAATCATACTAGTTAATAAATCGCAGGACATAAACATAAAAAGAATAAAAAAACAATTAAAATAAGATCAACATTTCTCGTCCAAAAAGATGTTAAACTACATGAAGTCTGAAATGACGTTAAATTATAATACGTCCGAAATGACACTAAACTACGATAAAACCCAAAAAACAAAAAAATAAACAAAAAAAAGATTAAAATGAAACAACACTCCTTGTCCGGAAAGACGTTAAACTATCATGTCCGCAATGACATAAAACTAGCCACGATCAGAGATGGTCGGTCCACCAAGAAACTTATCCACTCTACCCGAAATATTGCTCGTTTACAATGGGGCCCGAAATGGCCTTAAACTACGCTTAGGGGCCCAAAATGGCTTTAAACTAGTGTGTACTTTGTTTTCCTTTTCACGTGTCATTTATGGTTACTTCGGTACATTACGCTTTAAACAAAGAAGTAAAACTCAAAAACATTTTACATTATCGTGTCGTGTGTGTGATCAAACTCAAAATAAGCCAAAACATTGCTGCGTCATGTTTACAATTAAATTCAAAAATCAACAAAAAATTTTCTTACATACAACATTGTACAATTACAGGTTTCAACTATTTTCATCTGTTTCAGAATTTTCAAGTCACATTTCCCGTATAAATCTGAGTCAAAGACAAAACATCAAAAACTTAAAAATTAAAACACTAAACATCTGAGGTGGGAGGGTCATCCTCTCTAGATCCACCAGCATCAGGGGCCCCTGCTCCACTAGGGCCAGCCTCTTGGGCATCATCACCACCTTCATCCTGAGAAAAAACAACCAACATAAGAATAAGCAAATGTCAAAATGTTAAACGTTATCCAATAAATTAACTTCGTAAGAACAAAACGTTTACCATAGGAGATCCCCCCAAGCCAAACTCCAGCCGACGAAGGATTTCTTCCTCTGAAACGCTGGCCCAGTCTGTCCCATCTAGGCCTAAGTCAATGTCTACCAAATTTTTCCCTTTGTTGATAGCTAACCAGGTAGGATGTTTCAGAGGAAATTCGCCAACCAACACTTCCCCAGAAGCAATTGTGATCACCCTTGTAGGCAACTCCATTTCCATAGTTGCATTCTGAGAAAAATTATCGAAAGTGGAACGCAAACCCAAACCCTCCACAAACATCTCGAGTTGCCGCTTTTTGATGGACATCTCTTTTAGCGACTTCTTGTAGTAATGTTTGTGAGTCTTCTTGTCCTGACCCCACTTACGAACCTTGGAAGCAAAAGCTTTCCAATCCTGACATTTAAGGTTCAGGAGATTAATTTGGGCTTTGCGCTCCATCATTCTCCGAGTCAATGATGCATGACGATTCAGAAAATTCCAATATCTCATATACATGACCTCGGACGTTCACCAAGAGCAATCACCGCTTAGCCTAGCAGCGGCGAACTCGTATCGGGCCTTCAAATCGTCATGCTCCACTGACAACTCAGAGAATTCCTTTTCTTTTGCCTGGATCTGTAGCCACAACTGCTCAATGGAATGCCTATAGGTCCATAACAACTTAGCATTGTGCACAAAGCCTTCTGCAACTCCATCATAAATAGGCCTTGGCACCTGTTCCACTTCTGGGGAAAGTGTGGTTAAACTTTCTATGCTGATGCTCTCAGAGGGATCCCATCTCAATTTAGCTCCTATCCATGTGAAAAATACAAATGTTAGGACAATATAAATAAGATGTAAAACTCCAAACCTTTGAATAATTTATACCTATGTCAGGGTGGGCCTCTTGGATCCGTTCAACGACTTCTTCTACGAGTCTAGCCACAAAATGCATTTTGCTTGGCATTTGAGACCAAGTAAATGGCTCACGGGTACGAGATGAACTAACCTCAGTGGTCCTCTCCGGGGGAACCATTTTCATCGGTACATCTAAACGCACTGTTCGGGTCTCGCTACCTTCATCTGGACAAGATAAAAACATAAAAACATAAAAAACAAATACCACAAAAATCACAACTGACAGGAGAAAACAAAACAAGATAAAAGGAAAAACGTACCATGCCTTTCGTCACCCCCCTGGGGGAGCGCCTAAATCCAAATCTCCTTGAAGAAACCTACAGAACATTTGATCGACACTGCCTTGGTCGTCCAACAGCTCAGTTTCTGTGGTTTTCTCCCTTAACTCCTCTGTCCCTCCACCTTGGCTCTTCTCTGTATGTTCCTCCCCGTTGTTTTTCTCCGTATTGGTTTCCTCCTCCTCCGTGATCATCTCTAAAGCCTGCTTCCTTACTGTTTTAAGAATCAAGCCAAAAAATATCAACGATATGTAAGCGATTGAGGTAAAAGTTATAAACAAAATGAAAATGCTAAAGTAATAAGTAGGCGAGTTCCACTCACCAGGCATCTTGAAGCGTATCCACTTTACGCGTGGTTGGCTCACACCGGAGACTTCCTCAGCCAGGCGCTCAGGCCTCTTTAGCTTTGCCTTAGCTTGGCCAACGGTTTCCTTGATGACCCATTCTGCCCTTCTAGCAGTGTAAGGCACCTCATCTGGCTCCAACCCCAAACTATCACGTGTGTGGATTGAACCGCCAGATGATCCCCCTATGGCAATAGACGCGGATTCATCAATGCCTTCAAGTACATCTTGGGATTTGGCTGTGTCATACAAGTGATTGATCCACGGGCAGGATAGTTGACCCCGATCCTGCAGGACAAACTTGTTATCTGCGCAAACTACCAGGAACTCGGCAAAACGACGAACATAACCAGCAAAGAATGCAAAGGTGAAATGGGATTGCGCCTCGACATTCGAACGCAATCGCACTATCTCCTTGTGCATGCCCGACAATAAAAATCGTGCCCAGTTATATCGCATGCCTGTTTTCAAAATAGTTCACATGACACGAACAGCCTCAACCCCAAGGCACCTCACCTGGGAAAGAATTTTGGGGAATACCTGTGCTCTAAACAGGGGATATAGTTCGTTCACTTCTACAACCATCGCCTTCCCCTGCATCGGGAATCCCTTGGCACCCTTAGCCACGCCTAGCCAATCCTCCAACTCTCGAATTGTCTGGAGCCCTTTATGAGATCTATCTAATACTACATTCAGGCCATCTACTGGTACACCAAATAGGTTCAAAAAGAACTCAGGCGATAGATGGAAAACTACCTTCACACCCTTAATCCGGGTGCTGTAGTATGAGACAGACTCATTAAAGGAGTCTACAATCCCGATCATCTCCCTAATGGAAACATCAGGACTTGGGGTCATAAAAAGCTCCATGAGCCCAACATCATCTAGGCAACGAGCAAGGGATGGAGGAGCATGATTTTGTAACCACTTCTGGGTCTTAGCCACCCCTCCGAACTTCATCGACAAAGTCATCTCGGTTCGTCCGGTGGTCACCAGATCCTCACCAGAAGGTATATTAGCTGTAAAAGCAATGTAAAGTTGTTGTATCAGTGTAAATCAAAAAAATTGGACAAACCCACTAACATATCTAAGAAGTGTTATCATTTACCATCAGTGGCAGATCTAGACGTGCTGCCAAGGTCACGAGGGAAAACTGGCCCATTGTCAGTCCAGTCTTCATGAAACCACCCACGAGCCTTGCACATCGCAAATGCTCTGGAGAACTGCTTATGAAAATGGACCATCGAACCCTTCATTTGACCCAGTACGGTCCCACGAAGGGTGGGGCCTATCATAAATGCTTCCAAAGTAGTGTGAGCAAGGGCTAATCCTTCATCTTCAATGAGTGTCCCATCCGGGTTGGTCTTTGGCCTGTAAGCAAATATGGGTCAAAACAAGAAACGAGCACTGAACAGCAAAAGGAAACAGTAAACTAAAGCATGCCTACCTAGCCACTTGATACACCGTGCCGGGAGGAATCTGGAATAATGTATGTACACGAGCAACTATGAACAACGTATTGTTGAGATAATCCAACCCTCGCGGCAATAGTGCCCACACTCGCGTTAATGGGCATGTGGCCCGGAGCCTGTGGGTAGTGCCATCTTTGTTAACAACAGGCCCCTCGTCAATATCCTGTATAAAAACAATGACATCCTCCGCAGCCCCCGGCAGCATCTCCTCAAGTACGCTCCGTGCAGTCACCTCATCAAATTTTGACCAGATAGCCACCTTGAAATTGTCCAATAGGAAGGACAGTAATCCACATGCGCCTCCCCTAAACCAAACCCCATTGGTATCCATGGTCAGATCCAGGGGAACCTCACCTTCTTCAACAGGGCCGACCCATGTTAATACCCCGACAAGTTCGACAACGATGAGGAAGCGCTTGCTATCCCTACAAACAATCACGATACCACAAAAGATTAGCTCGAAATGCGAAAGTTTACATCATAAATCGACACTTAAAATCTGGAAAAAATTTACTAACTATTTGCGTTCAACGTATACGCCCCATAGATCAGCGTATACGCTAGCAAGACTTCACACTTAGCACAAAAACGTGGTTCACACTCAGCGTATATGCTGAGCACTGAGCATAGACGCTGCCTAGCGTAGCGTATACGCCAAAAATGAACTGTCTTACGCTTAGTGTATACGCCTATGAAACCCTCGGCGTATACGCCGCAGCCCGATTTAAGCATAAACAATCTACGCCAACACGGAATAAATAAGTTTACGCCAGAAAGAGGAAAAACAAGTTTACGCTGAAAGACAACTGCAAGCTAACAGCGTGTACGCCGTCACAGTAAACAAAATTTACGTTGGTAAAACAAGTGAATCATGCTAACAGGGCTACACAAAAAACTCGTGACGCCGTGGCTTATGCTGACACTCTAGTACAGAGAAAATGTTTATGCCGATAAAACTTTACGCTTTAAAATGACACTCGGTGTATACGCCACAAAACCCCATGCACCTAAAAACCCTTACGCTCGGCGTATACGCCGAGACTGTCTACGCTATACAAGACAAAGCACAGAAATACTTAGAGGCAGAGATCAGAGCCTACCTATGGGATGTCATGGGCCAGGATGGGATCCTTTGCCTTTGCAGGCCCTGCAGCATAGCTTCCGTCTCCTCTGCGAAGGTCAAGTCGGGACCCTTCCTCCCCTAGCCCTCCACTTCTTTGCCCTTGCCCATCTCGGCCTATTCACGCTGATGATACAAGTCTACGTTGCTGAGAAGAAGTGTCTACGCTCATGCCTGGAAGTTTACACTCCACGTCTACGTTGGGGTTTAAGGCTCCACGTCTACACTGGGGTTCTACTTCGGCGTCTACGCTTGAGGAAAATTACGCTTACGCTAAGGCAATGCAGTTCATGCTTACACTTTCACAGTTTATGCTGCCGCTTATACTCTGCCGCTTACACTCTGTCTACGCTGCTTTTTTTTCACCTTTTTTCTTATTTTTTGACTAAAAAATAATAATAAATAAGTAAATAAAGTATGTTATAAAACTATTAAAAATTATTAAAAATAGAGATTGCTATGTCTTAGTTCCCCAGTGGACCCTATTCTACATGGTTATTCTGAACGTTCTAGTTTAAACTGCCACTTATGGCCCGGTACGGCCTTAAATTGCCAGCTCCCCATCCAACTTTCGGCCCGGTAAGGCGTTAAACTGCCACTTTTGGCCCGGTAAGGCGTTAAACTGCCACTTACGGCCCGGTAAGGCATTAAACTGCCACTTACGGCCTGGTAAGGTGTTAAACTACGACTGACGGCCCGGTAAGGCGTTAAACCGCCATGTGTCCCGGTGTGACGGTAATCCACCATTATGCATGTACACAGTTTAAAATCGCCAAAAGACGTAGAATGATACCCCTTTGCTTATTCAACTCTCTGTTTATTGGTAGGAGTAAGCTCAATGGACTGCCAGCATTTAACTGCACCGTTAATCATTGATAGATCATATGAAAAAATTACAAGAGACATTAACATAAATCTCATCAACTTGAGTTCACCAACGGACAACGCAGTCATAGCCTCAACACAGCAAATAACAGATGATTACAAAGGCATGACAAAATTCCTTGACATAGAGGCCGAAAATATCACTGAAGACCCGTTGTTTAAAACCCCCATCGTCATGCCCGATGGAGAAACTAAAATTTTAAAGTTCAGCACCTTATTACAACCGTCATTAGGGAAAAACATTGAGAACGTGCTTAGGGAAAATATAAAAGCATTCACTTGGTCCTATATGGACATGCCTGGGCTAGATCCCTAAATTATCCAATACAATATCATCCTTGACCCAAAGTTGAGACCAGTAAAACAAAAAGCACGAAAGGTTAAGCCTAAGGTAGCATTAGCAGTTCGCAATGAGATCACCAAGCTTTATCAAGCTGGTTTCATTCGGGCTGTCGATTATGCCGAGTGGGTGTCCAACATGGTCATTGTTCCAAAAAAGAACGGAAGCATTTGTTTGTGCATTGACTTCTGGGATTTGAATGTTGCAACCATAAAGGATGATTTTCCTCTACCCAGCATCGATCAACTTGTTGACTCAACCGTTGGGCACGCACTATTATCTTTCATGGACAACTTCTCGGGATACAATCAAATACGAATCAATCTAGAGCATCAGCTTCGGACAACCTTTATGATACCATGGAGAATATTTTGTTACACAATGATGCCTTTTGGTCTCAAGAACGCTGGGGCCACGTATCAAAGAGCGATGACGTTTATCTTTAGTGATTACATATTACACTCACTCAACGATTACGAGGATGACATTGTGGTTAAGTCAAAAATAGAGGAACAACATGTACAAGATCTTGATTTAGTATTAAAACGTTGTCTAAAGTATCAACTGAGGCTTAACCCAAAAAAATGTGTCCGGCGTCAAAACAGGCAAAATGATTGGATTTATAGCATCCGAAGCAGGGATACGAGTGGACCCCGATAAGGTTAAGGCCATAACCAACCTGAAACCACCAGGCAACCTTACCGAACTTCGAGGTCTACAAGGTAGATTACAGTTCATCAGGTGCTTCATAGAAAAACTGACAAATAAACTAAAACCCATGAACCACCTGTTACGCAAGAACGTACATTTTGAATGGACACCGGAGTGTCAACAGGCATTCGATGACGTTAAAATGGCACTTGCTCGGCTACCCACGGTTTATCCACCTTAGAACGATAAACAATTCTACATCTACCTTGCTACGTCGGACTCGTCCATCACATCTATGCTTTGCCAGAAACGCGATGACGGAACCAAAGTTCCTGTATACTACTTGAGCCACACATTAGTTGCCCACGAGAAAAAGTACAACGACGTGGAGAGGTCATGTTTAGCTTTGGTATTTTCCTTAAGAAAATGGTGACATTACCTCTTCTATAACCAGGTGTACATAATTTGCAAGGACAATGTACTAAGAGCCATAACAGGGAATATTTACGAAACAAGTCGAATAGCCCGGTGGAAGGCCATGATAGCTGAGTTTGACCTATACTACGTAGCACAATCATCAGTTAAGGGTCAAGCTATAGTAAATCAAATGGCAACATCACCAACGCGCAACCATGTGACTATAGACCCAAACTTCCCAGATGAGAACATAAGTGCCATAGACATCGTGCCTGATGACTACGAGGCTATTTTGAACTTTGATGGGGCATCCACCTCTTGATGAGGAAGTGCAGCTGCTGTCATCACCTATCCCTCTGGGGAGATTTGACCCTTTGTCTATCGTTTCGACTTTCCTTGTACCAACAACGTAGCAGAGTATGAAGGTCTCCTTAGAGGTCTCGTGGCAGCTCTGGCTTTAGACATCACATGGCTTGTAATCAAAGGGGACTCGCAACTAGTCGTAAACCAAGTCACAGACATCTATACATGCAAAGCCCAACATTTACAGCCATACTACGACTTAGTGAAACACCTAATGAGGCGATTCGAAAACATCGATGTGCAACACGTCTCCAGAAATGATAACACCATCGCAGATGCATTAGCTACGCAAGCACTAAACATATCTCCAAACATGTTCCACACGTTGCCAAGCTCCATAACCAGTTTTGCTGAACCAGTCACTGACACCCTTGACACGTTGCCAATTGCATCTGTTAGTTCAACACATGCGGTAGAATGGTACGATGACATCAAAGAATACCTTCTACGCGGTGAAACACCACGGCATCTAACATATGCACAGAGGGATGTAGTGCGAAAATGTTCTAAGCAGTATACCCTAGTAGGGGACACACTTTATCGTCGATCCTACGAAGGCATATTGCTGACCTCCGTTAGTAGTGTCAATGCTCATACTATTGTTGAACAGGTACATGAAGGACTATGCGGAGGACACATAGCACCAAAAGCCATGGCAATGAAAATCAGGCGTTTGGACTATTATTGGCCACACATGGAATACAACTGTTTCACCAAGGTCAAAACATGTAGTGCCTGTCAAAAACATAGCAATCTGATACATGTCCCACCGAATGAGTTACATACAACGCAAATCACATGGCCCTTTCAAAAGTGGGGGCTGGACCTCATTGGTCAAATAACCCCCTCATCTTCGGCATGTCATAGTTTCATTATAACTGCCACAGAATACTTCACAAAGTGGGTAGAAGCTACTCCCCTTCAAAAAAATACATCCAAGAACATGTGCAATTTCATTCTCGAAAACATTGTAACCCGCTTTGGCATTCCCATGACAATCATCAGCGACAACAGGCCACAATTCAGTAGTGCCGAAACTAAAGCCTTTTGTGAAAATTTAGGGATCAAACACTCGTTTTCATCCCCTTACTATCCTCAGAGCAATGGACAAGCAGAACCAACAAAAATGACAATTATTACAATACTTAAGAAAATGCTTACCCAGAGCAAAAGAAAATGGCATGAACAATTGGTGTACGCATTGTGGGCATACCGTACTATGCACCGAACTTCGACAGGTAAGACACCATATAGTATTGTTTACGGTTCAGAAGCTATTTTACCTTTGGAACTGCAGGTACCATCTCTAAGGATCACACTTTCTGGGCTCCTCGACGATGGGAAAAACAATGATCTACGCATCGTTGATCTTGACTCAGTAGAAGAAGAACGTGTGCGTGCCCTCAATCAGATCAAATGGTACCAAAAACAACAACGGCAACGACATCGGCATGACATCAACAAGTGCCCTATCAAAGAAGGTGACCTTGTTCTTAAAGCCGTTTGGGAACATCCGAACAAATTCTTAGCTAATTGGGAAGGGCCTTACCTGGTCACTAAAGCATTCGACAATGGAGCATTGAAACTAGTTGACATGGAAGGAAACGAGCTTACCAATCCAACCAATCACTTGTACCTAAAACCGTTTCACGTCTGAAGTACAAGCTCAGGTACGTACAAGTCCTGGAATCACGACTATAAACTGATACCACAGCTCATCCTGGGATCATGATGGTAAACTAATACCACAGAATAGTCCTAGGTTATGACTCAAAACTGACACCACAACTATCCTATCATCATGACAATAAACTGATATACCATAGTGTCCGCAACGACGATAAACGAGCACTCGTCTAGCATGATAGTACGCTGCTATCGTTGCAACCATCGGAGTTCGCTAAGACTATAAACTAGCTTGCCTCCTCATAGTCCGCTAAGACTAAAAATTGGTAATGTAACGTCCTCCACGATGCTAAACAGGCAATGTCCAACGGGTTACGACATAAAACTAACCCATGATAGTCCGCCTAGACTATAAACTAGCAAGTTCATCTCTGGTTCATCAATCTGCCGCCGCATCTAAGCTTCATCACTGCATCACCCATCATCAATCCTATCGATGCTGCTACTGCCGACATACAGTCTACCGCCGTGTAAATCTAAGCTCGATCATTCACTCATGGTTTTCTTGTCTCCTTGAAGTTATGTTTGCAGGATGACACCCATAGGTTTTCGCACAGGGATGCATCTCAGCGCAAGCGACAAGATGAGACAATGTTCACAGCACACATGGCGAAACTAAATCAAACCATTCACTAGTACATCCCCGTTCACCGACTCATTCCCTATCCTTTCACAAACACATTTTATCTAATCATACCTCTGATACATCCAGTACACACAAAACCTTGAACATGCTATCACATACTATCGCACATGAGTACAAAATCAATGCAAAAAAAAAAAACCAGACTCCTGGCACTTCCCATATAAGCCCCAGGCGGGAAGGTAGTAGTCTCAAAACCCGGTACTCACGTCCAAAACCATCACGAAGCATATAGTTACATGGCTCTGGCTCTCCACCAACAGGTCTCCCTAAATACGGGCCCTGTTCCTCGAATGCATGTAACATGTCTCGCCGTGACTTTGGTCTAGCAAATAAGCCCTCCTAAATACTAACCAAGAGCCTCGTTCTGCCAAAGAACGTACATCGCATGTCTGAACTCCGATTCTGCCAAACAATGGCTATTGACAAGGACCAGCATGTCGCATACTCGAGCACCCCATTCCCCAACATAATTTCTTGGGGAGTCACCACTCTCCATAATCTCATTTCTCCTATCAGCTACGAATTTCCCTTTGTTGACCCCATGTACTACTGAACACAGTGCGATGACATCTAGTCAAGTGGCAAAGAACGAAGTCTATATCAAATTGCTTGTGCTGTTTTGCACTTCTTTGTTGACGCTTCTCGGGTCGATTCCTCCAAGCGTCAACAAAGAGGGGCCAATGAAACACCACAAAATTTTGAGCTTGGTACTTCCCCAGCAAGAAGCAGGTCCCTGGGACCCACGAACAGCCACGGCTACATTCGGTGTGGCACATTGTAACTTTGGGAATCAAGAGGCGTAATTTTCACTAAGTGTGTAGTACCAGCGTATATGCCCAGTGTATACGCCCAACATCAACAGCGTATACGCCCAACACCCCCAGCGTATACGCCCAGCGTGGACATCTGGCCCACACGCCCGGTGTACATGCCTCACCTATACGCTCGGCACCACACACGCCCGACGATGAAGTCTCAATGAAAGAATGAAGACAACACCGAAGAGCAAGAATTGAAGCAAGTTGGCAACCATCAGCGTACACACCTAGTGTATATGCTGAGTCACTATTGGCGTGTACGCTCAGCGTGTACGCCCAGCGTCCATGGCATCTCCACCCAAGTTCACACGCCCAACACGTCTAGCATATACGCCGGCATGATGTGGCGTATACACCCCGTGTATACGCCCGGCAGATGTAATATGTTGTATATTTGTAAATTGTATGTACCCAGTCAATGCACCATGTGTCTCCTAACCTGAGTCTAGCGTAACAACTGGTATAAAAACCCCACTTTTCCACTTCACCTGACGGTTGGCAAAAATCCCAGAGCATACCCAGGAGTAATTACGTTGCGCACCAGAGCTCAAAACCCTCTTACGCTAGAAAACCTATACGCCGTGCACAGTCTCTATGCCATGCCCACAACGTAATCTAGCCCAGCCGCCCTCCCATCCACCAGAGCTTTTCGTCTGCCTTGTGCTTTGCCACAACTGCGTTAGATCGGTGCACTGTATTCTCATTCTATAATATCATTGTTACATTTGCTGCATAAGATTGTTTACAGTTTTACGTCAATTTGGCCCACGCATTCCGTTTATGCCCATTTATGCTTACGCTCCGTTTGCATCTGTTTTATGCTGTTTACGCTTCATGTACACCCGTTACGCCGTTTACACATAACCCGGTGTATAACACTTTGGTGTATGTTTGAGGAAATCCTTGTCTGATCCGCGTGTGGACCACCCAAGGTACTCTACCTTCATGCATTCTAGCTCACCCTCAGGCGAAGGCAAGGTCTTCTGTTCTCATCCTGCGACCCCATGGTCTTTGTTTCCTTCCAGCCGGAGATCGATGATTTCAGGCGGTACACTCTCCGCACCTTTAGCTTTAGCAGGTCCACATGGCAAACTCACAAGACAATTGAATCCAAACCTGATCAACTGGGAATCAACCACAGCTAGCACCATAGCATCCTTAGAAACATTCCCAAACTGGCTCGAGCATCTAGTCTGAACCCTAGATTTAGAGGTCAGGGATGTAACTGAGGACCCTCTCATCAAAATGCCTGTGACCACATCCAAGGGGGAAGTAAAAATGTTAAAATTTAGTTCCCTCATAGATGCGTAGATGCAAAAATATGTAGCCAAGATTCTAAAAGATAACATTAAAGTTTTTGCATGGTCATATAGCGACATGCCAGGTTTAGACCTGAGGCTGATACAACACAAAATTTTCCTAGACCCACACATGAAGGTAGTTAAGCAGAAGGCTTGTAAGGTTAAATCAGAAATTGCACTAGCTATAAGAGATGAAATCACCAAGCTATACCAAGCTAGTTTCATCCATGTAGTTGATTATTCAGAATGGGTATCCAACATCGTTCTGGTCTCTAAGAAAACGGGAGGGATATGAATCTGTATGGACTTCCAGGATCTGAACAAGGCAATGATCAAAGATGATTTCCAACTTCTAAGAATCAATCAACTCATTGACACTATAGCTAGTCATGCTCTATTATCCTTCATGGATGGTTTCTCCGACTACAACCAAATTTGTGTCAACCTAGAGCATCACCTAACAACAACCTTCATGACCCCATGGGATACCTTTTGTTACACCATGATGCCTTTTGAGCTAAAGAATTCTAGAGCAACCTACCAGTGAACCATGACTTACATCTTCAGCGACTACATCTTAGAAACGCTAAACAACTACATGGATGATATAGCGGTCAAGTCCAAAGAAGCTAATGATCACCCACACGATCTAGGGGTAGTTCTTAAGTTTTTTCAAATGCATGATTTATGCCTGAATCCTAAGAAATGTGTCTTTGGGGTGAAAACCAAATGCATGTTAGGGTTTGTAGTATCGAAGGCCAGAATATGGATGGACCTTGACAAAGTTAAGGCCATCGTCAACCTGGCACCTCCTACGAACCTTAAGAAATTGTGTGGTTTGGAAGGTAGGGTACAGTTCATCCAAAGGTTTATAGCAAAGTTGACTGACAAGTTACACCCTATGAAACATCTTCTAAAGAAAGAGGTTAACTTCAAATGGACAATTTGTACCGCCCGAAATTGTCGGTCCCCGGCTAGAAGGAAAAACAGAGACCACGGGATCGTGGGACGAGCACAGATGACCCTACCTTCACCTGAGGGCAAGCTAGAATGCACAAAGGTAGGGTACCTTGGGTGGTCCGCACGCGGATCAGACAAGGATTTCCCCGAGCGCCACCGAAGTGTTATACGCTGGGTTAGGCGTAAACTATATAACGGGCGTAAATCGAGCGAACAGTGAAAACAGGGCATAAACAAAGTATGGACAGCGTAATCAGTGTAAACAAGGCGTATACAGCGTAAACAGTGTGAAGAGGGTGTAGACAGCGTAAGGTGTAAACAGGGCGTGTACAGCGTAAACAGTGTTGAAACCGGGCGTAGAGCGTAAACAGCGCAAACAGAGCGTAGACAGCGTAAAGCGTAAACAGGGCTTGGACAGCGTAAAATGTAAGTGCAGCGTAAACAAGTTTAAACAACGTAGACAAATGTAAATAGCATAAACAATGTAAGCATAAACAGAATGTAAACTGTAACAATGATGCTGCAAGAACACAGTTTTCGAGGTACCGGTCTTAACGCAGTTGTGCGTGTACACAAGGCGGACGTAAAGCCCCAGTGAGTGCGGGGAGTCGGTTGGTTTGCATGATAGGTGGAGCGTAGAGACTGTGCTCAGCGTACAGGACTTCCAGCGTGTGGGGTTTTCAAGCTCTAGTTTTACGGCGTAATTGCCCTGGGTCTGCTCTGGTAAATTTTTGCCGACCACAAAAATGCGGAAAACCGGACCTTTTATAGGGGAAGGGTTACCAGGAAAATTGGGTTGGGATACATGTGGCGTGTCGACCGGGCGTGCACATTTTAGAAATATGGTATACGCTGGGCGTGTACGCTAGACTTGCTGGGTGTGTGAACTTGGATGGATGCTGGGCGTATACGCTGGGGCGTATATGCTGATGGATGCTGGCGTATACGCTGATGAATGCTGGCCGCCGACTTGCTTCAATTCTTGCTCCTGTTGCACGTGCTGAGCGTACATGTGAGGCGTGTATGCTGGGAGTCTGGCGTATACGCTGGGCGTATACGCTAGGCGTAGACGCTTTGACAACACTTGGTAAAAACTGAGTGTTTTAGTCCTTGAAATTGCCATGTGTGACTCCAAATGTAACCGACACCGTCTGAGGGTCACAGGGATCTGCTTCTTGTTGGACANTCAGGTGTGTGGCATGCTGGTCCTCGTCGATAGCCATTGTTTGGCAGACTCGAAATTCGGGCATGCGATGTGCGTCCTTTGGCGGAACAGTGCTCTTGGTTAGTGTTCAAGAGATCTTGTTGTCAAAGCTAAAGCCACAGGGTGATGTTTTGCATTCTTTGGAGGAACAACACCCTTCTTTGGGGAAATTGTAGGCGAAAAGCCAAAGCCATGCAACAGGATGTTTCTTAATTTCTTTCGACATGAGTACCTATTTTCAGGGCCGATGCCTTCTCACCTGGGGCTTGTATGAGAAGTGCCAAAGGTCCCGGTTTTTTTTTGAACTGATTGTTCTTGTACTCATGTGCGAATATTGTGTTTTGTGCGTTGCAACTGCTGTAATGTTTTGCAGTGTGCAATAGTTTGGTGAATAGATGGGGAATTTTCAGGGAATGGGAATGTACAGGTTAACGGTTTGATTCAGTCTTGCAAGGTGGATTAATGAACATTGCCTCATCTTGTTGCCTATGATGAAAAGCACTCTCGTACGAGCACCTCTGAGCATCATCCTGAAAACATAACTCCAAGGAGACAAGAAAATCATGAGTGAATAACTGAGATTGGACTTAAATAGCTGCAGGTGAACAAAAAAATTAGGGGCGATTCTGAGCACTGAGTGCGAATGTCGACGATGTTGATGAGATTGTGTGCCAATGAGGGATGGAATGATTCTGATGAATGAATATGGTTATGGAGTGGAGGGTCGGAGATGAACGTGCCAGTTTACAGTCTTGACGGACTATCATGGGTTAGTTTTATGTCGTAACCCGTTGGACATTGCCCGTTTAGCATCGTGGCGGACGGTCCGTTGCCAGTTTTGAGTCTTAGCGGACCATGCGGAGACAGGCTAGTTTATAGTCTTAGCGGACTCTGATGGTTCTGGCGATAATATTTTACTATCATGCCAGAAGGATGCTAGTTTATCTTCATTGCAGATGCTGTGGGGTATCAGTTTATTGTCGTGATTCTAGGACTAATCTGTGGTATCAGTTTATAGTCGTGATTCCAGGACTAATTTGTGGTATCAGTTTATAGTCGTGATTCCAGGACTAATTTGTGGTATCAGTTTATAGTCGTGATTCCAAGACTAATATGTGGTATCATTTTATAGTCGTGATTCCAGGACTAATCTATGGTATCAGTTTATAGTCGTGATTCCAGGACTAACATGTACCTAAGCTCGAATTTATGTATAGAACGGTTTAAGGAACACGTGATTGGTTGGATTTTCAAATTCTTTTCTGTCCATGTCAGCTAGCTTGAATGCTCCGTTGTCGAATGCTTTGGTGACCAGATAAGGTCCTTCCCAGTTGACTGAGAACTTATCTGGGTGTTCTCGAATGGCCTTAAGCACGAGGTATCCTTCTTTGATGGGGCGCTTATGAACGTCATGTCGATGTCGTTGTCGTTGTCGTTTTTGGTACCATTCGATGTGATCGAGCGCGCGTACACGCTCCTCCTCGACCTAGTCCAAGTCAATGATGTGTACATCATTGTTTTCCTCGTCATCGAGAAGTCCGGAAAGCATGATCCTTAGAGATGGTACCTATAATTCCAAAGGTAAAACAGCTTCTGAACCGTGAACTAGACTGTATGGAGTTTTACCTGTTGAAGTCCGATGTGTAGTACGGTATGCCCACAATGCATACATCAGTTGTTCGTGCCATCTTTGTTTACTTTGGGCAAGCATCTTTTTGAGTATTGTAATAATTGTCTTATTTTTTGCTTCCGCCTGCCCATTGCTCTGAGGATAGTAAGGGGATGAAAACGAATGTTTGATCCCTAGACTATCACAAAACGTCTTGGTCTCGACACTGCTAAATTGTGGCCCATTGTCTGTGATGATTGTCATGGGAATGCCAAAACGGGTCACAATGTTTTCGAGGATGAAGTGGCACACATGTTTAGAAGTAGTTTTTTGAAGGGGCGCAACCTCTACCCATTTCGTGAAATATTCAGTTGCTGTTATGATAAAACAATGTCTGGCAGAAGACGTGGGTGTTATCGGGCCTATAAGGTCCAATCCCTACTTCTGGAAGGGCCATGTGATTTTTGCTGTATGCAAATCATTCAGTGGGACATGGATTAGATTACTGTGTCTTTGACAAGTACTACATGTTCTAACCTTGGACAAACAATCGTACTCCATGTGTGGCCAATAGTAACCTAAGCGTCTTATTTTGGTTGCCATTGCCTTCGGTGCAATGTGTCCCCCGCATATTCCGTCGTGTACTTCTTCAACAATTGTTTGGGCTTCAGTACTATTGACGCATGTCAGTAGTATGCCTTCGTAGGATCAGCGACACAATGTATCTCATATTAGTGTGTATTGTCTAGAGCGTTTGCGTACTGCATCCTTTTGTGTGTTTGTTAAATGTTGTGGCGTTTCGCCGTGCAAAAGGTATTCTTTTACGTCATCGTACCATTCATTAGCATGTGTTGTACTGACAGATGCGATTGGCAACATGTTGAGAGTATTGGTTATGGGCTCGGCACAACTGGTTACGGAGCTTGGTAATGCGTGAAACATGTCAGGGGATATGTTTAAGGCCAAGGTTGCTAATGCGTCTGCAACGGTATTGTCATTCCTGGAGACGTGTTGGACGTCGACGCTTTCGAATCGTTTAAGTAGGTGTTTAGCCAAATCACAGTATGGTTGTAACTGTGACGCTTTATATGTATAGACGTATGTGACTTGGTTTACGACTAGTTGTGAGTCCCCTCTAACTACAAGCTGTGTAATGTTGGAAGCTAGTGCGACCGCGAGACCTCTAAGGAGGCCTTCATACTCTGCTATGTTATTAGTACAATGAAAATTGAAGCGGTAAGAAAAAGGTTTAATTTCCCTAGAGGGGTATGTGATTATAGCGGCAACACTTCCTCCTCGAGAATGGCATCATAGTTATCCAGCACCATATCTATTGCATTCACATTTTCGTCTGGGAATTCAGGTTCTATTGTACCTGGACCTTGTGTTGGCGATGTGGTCATTTGATTTGCTATGGCTTGGCCTTTGACTGACGATTGTGCTACGTAGCATAGGTCGAACTCAGCTATGATGGCCTTCCAACAGGCTATCCTGCTTGATTCGTAGATATTTCCAGTTATATCTCTGAGTACATTGTCTTTCCAAATTATGTTAGCCTGATTTTGGAAAAGATAATGTCGCCATTTTTTTAAAGAGAAAACTAAAGCTAAACATGAATTTTCTACGTCATTGTATCTTTTTTCGTGGGCAACTAATGCATGGCTCAAGTAATATACAGGGACTTCAGTTCCGTCATCTTGTTTCTGGCAAAGCATAGATGCGATTGATGATTCTGATGTGGCCAGGTAGATGTAGAACGGCATGTCGTTTTTTGGTGGGTATACCATGGGTAGTTGCGTGAGTGCCATCTTAATATTGTCAAATGCTTCTTGGCATTGCAGGGTCCATTCAAAATGGACATTTTTGCATAGTAGGTGGTTCATAGGTGTTAGTTTTTCTGTCAATTTTTCTATGAACCTCCTGATGAACTGTAATCGACCTTGTAGCCCTCGAAGTTCGATTAGGTTGGTAGGTGACCTCAGGTTTATAATGGCCTTAACCTTGTTGGGGTCTACTTGTATCCCTGCTTCTGAGGTTACGAATCCAAGCAGTTTGCCTGTCTTGACACCGAAGACGCATTTCTTTGGGTTAAGCCTTAGTTCGTACTTTAGACAACGTTTGAACACTAAGTCAAGATCCTGTACATGTTGTTCTGACGTTTTTGATTTAACCACTATGTCGTCCACGTAATCATTGAGCGAATGTATGATGTAATCGCTGAAGATGTATGTCATCGCCCTTTGATATGTGGCCCCAGCGTTCTTGAGACCAAAAGGCATCATCATGTAACAAAAGGTTCCCCAAGGTGTCATGAAAGTGGTTCGGAGCTGGTGTTCTGGATTAATACATATTTGGTTATATCCCAAGAACCCATCCATAAAAGATAACAACGCGTGCCCAGCGGTTAAGTCAACTAATTGATCAATGCTAGGTAAGGGGAAGTCATCTTTTATGGTTGCTACGTTGAGGTCTCGGAAGTCAATGCATAGGCGGATACTTCCATTCTTCTTTGGGACTATAACCATGTTTGACACCCACTTGGCATAATCAACAGCCCTAGTGAAACCAGTTTGGTAGAGCTTGGTAATCTCACTACGAACTGCTAACGCTACCTCGGGCTTGACCTTTCTTGCTTTCTGTTTCACTAGCCTTAGTCTCGGATCAAGGATAATGTTGTGCTGGATGATACGAGGGTCTAGTCTGGGCATGTCTGTGTAAGACCAAGCAAACGCTTTCATATTGTCCCTAAGAACATTTTTGATATCTCCAGCTAGCCGCGGTTCTAATAATGCGCTTAATTTTAGGATTTTAATTTCCCCATCAGGTGTGGTGATGGGAGTTTCGGTTAGAGGATCTTCGGTAATATTTTTAGCTTCTATGTCGAGGGATTTTGTCATACCCTCATAGTCGTTAACCATTTGCTGTGTTGAAGCTATTATTGCATTGTTTGTTGATGAGCTCGCATGGATGAGATTCATGTCGATATTCCTTTCAACCTCGCCGTATGATCCATCAATAACCAACGGCTTAGTTAAGCGCTTGCAATCCATTAGGCTAGTTAATGTCAATAAATAGAGAGCCTGGTAAGATAGCGACGGTCGTTTTATGTCTTTTCGCAATTTTTAGTGTATATGTATGACAGTAGATCAACGTAACAACGAACGGCAGTTTAATGCCTCACCAGGCAACGAACGGCAGTTTAATGCCTTACTGGGCAACGAACGGTAGTTTAATGCTGAAATTTTTCATTTTACTTAGTTTATGTATGTGATTTTTATATATTTTTGAAAAATTTAAGGAAAATCTGAAAAGTGCAAAAAACGAGACAAAAAGGAAGAAAAAGCAAGAAAAACGGAGGGCGGCGGCATCAGCGTCAGCGTCAGCAAGCTATAAAAAGGGGAAAAGGGGCTTCATTTGTTATTTGCAATCCGAGCGTGAGCGTAAACTGCGGCCGAACCCCAGCGTAGACGCTGAGCGAAACCCCAGCGTAGACACTGAGCCAAACCCCAGCGTAGACACCGAGCCAAACCCCAGCGTAGACACCGAGATGGGCAGAGGCAAGGAGATAGACGACTAAGGAAGAAAAGGGGCAGAGTTGACGTTCACGTAAGAGAGCGAGGCGATGCTCCAGGGCCTACCCCGCCCGAGCCTTCCCGCATGGCCTGGATCTTCCAGCAGGTAGGCTCTTGACTCTGTTGTTTTGTTTAACTTCCGCATTTGTTTTTGTAGCGTAGACAATTAGCATAGGGGGTTTTGGCGTATACGCCAAGCGTAAAGGGTTCATGGTATTGTACTGGCGTAGACGCCGCACGTGTCATTTTCGGCGTACTGTCACGGCTTCGTTTTTTATGTTCAGCGTAGATGATTTTCGGCGTATACGCTCAGTGTATACGCTGAGCGTAGACACTTATACTGGCTTCTAGCGTAGATTATCTACACTCGGCGTATACGCCAAGGGGTTCTACAGCGTATACACTGGGCGTAAGTTAGATATTGTGTAGCGCATCGTAACTGTTTGTCACTACGCCCAGCGTATACGCTGAGCGTAACGGTTTTTATCTCTACGCCCAGCGTATACGCCGAGCGTAACGGTTTTTATCTCTACGCCCCGCGTATACGCCGAGCGTAACTGTCCGTCACTACACCCAGCGTATACGCCGAGCATAATTGTTTTTATCTCTATGCCTAGCATATACACCGAGCGTAACTGTTCGTCACTACGCCCAGCGTATACGCCGAGTGTAACTGTTTTTATCTCTATGCCCAGCGTATACGCCGAGCGTAACTGTTCGTCACTATGCCGAGCGTATACGCCGAGCGTAACTATTTTTATCTCTACACCCAGCGTATACGTCGAGCATAACTGTTCTTCACTACGCCCAGCGTATACGCCGAGCATAACTATTTTTATCTCTACGCCGAGCGTATACGCTGAGCATAACTCTTCGTCACTACGCCCAGTGTATACGTCGAGCATAACTATTTTTATCCCTACGCCCAGCGTATACGCTGAGCGTAACTGTTTGTCTACGCCAATCGTATACGCTGAGCGCAACAGTTAGAAAAATTTTCCGCGAATGTCCATTTTTCAAAGTGAAGTTTCCAGTATGATTAATCTTTGAGATTGTGTTAATGGCTTGCAGGGACGTTGAACCTCCCCTTCTAGTGACTGAGCTAGTTGGGGTCTTGACCTGGTTTGGTCCCCTTGAGGGTGGTGAACTGACCCCAGACTTAACTATTGAGAATAATGGGGTCTAGTTTCGAGACGGGGCCCGCAAATTTTTGGCCTTCATCCTAGACCATTTCAGGGTTGTGATTTGGTCCCACCTAAGCGAGGACGTGGCGCGGAGCATCATCGAGGCCATGCTACCCGGTGCGGCGGAGGGTATTATAATTTTTATGGATGATATTGATGAAGGGCCACTTGTCGCCGAGGGTGTTCCCCCCAGTGGTCCAAGATCTACGCGTCCTTTGTCGCGTGTGTGGGATCGGCTGCCGCGGGGGCCTAACTATATCAATGATACGTTATTCCTAGCCGACCGCGCACACACCTTGTTTCAGAATCCCCCCGGCACAGTATACTGGGTGGAAAGGTAATTTCGTTTTAGCTCTAATTGTTCCTTTCTTTTTTATTTTGTATTGAAATATTTTCTCTTGTTTTAACACATGTTTTCGCCTTTTCGTAGGCCTAAAGTTACGAAAGAAGGGGCCTACACAAACAATGATGGGATTGCATTGGCACGCACAGCTTTGGAGGTGTTCATGGTGGGCCCTACTCTTCGCGGGGCTGTTTTGGCCCACACTAGCGGTGCCATGAAGCACTTCCACAAGAAATTTTCTAAGGCATTTGCACAATGCACCGCACATGGATGGTTGCACGCCGACTGGTCCCCTAATGGACCAATTTTTCCATCTGCTTCTGATCTAGGCGAAACCTCAAAGTCTAACCTGGAGAGTAAGTGGCAATGTTTTCTAGATGTCGTGATGTGTTTGTTCGATTGCCGAGTGTTAAACTAATGCAAGGGTTTTGGATTTGTTTCTATAGCTGGCACTACCTCTGGCGGGGATTCCGTCGTGACCGAGCGAACTGAAGCGACCCTCTCCATGAAGTTTGGTGAAACCGTTGCTGCCCAGAAGTGGTTACGGGTAAAAGCACCGCCATCCATTATTGCCTGCTTAGAACATGCCGGCCTCATGGCGCTCTTGCTGGCCCCTAGCCCGAATGTGTCTATAGCAGAGATGATCGGGATCGTGGATTCGTTTGACAGATCTGTTTCTCGCTATAGCGCTCATATTAAGGGGGTTAAGATAATTTTTGAATTGTCGCCCCAATTCTTTGCAAATTTGTTTGGCGTGCCTACAGGTGGTGTAAAGATCATTTTAGATAGGATGCACAAAGAAATTCAAACGATCCGCACTTTAGAGGATTGGTTAGGGGTGGCGAAGGGCACTAAAGGATTTCCAATGCAGGGGAGGACGAAAGTTGAGGAAGTCAACGAGCTCTAGCCCTTATTTCGGGCGCGTTTGTTTCCGAAGACTCTATCGCAAGTTAAGAGTCTCGGGGTTGAAGCAGTGCGAATCGTGCGCACTATTCTAGAGGCTAGCGTGCATTACAATTGGGCTGAATTTTTAGTATCGGGCATGAATAAAGAGATAGAATGGCTACGTTCGAACAAAGACGCCCAGTCGCATTTCACTTTTGCCTTTTTTGCCGGTTATGTTTGTTGTTTGGCCGAATTTTTAGTGGTTCGCGGGGAGGAAAGATATGTTTTGCGGGATAGAAATCAGCTATCTCGCCCCTAGGTGAACCACCTATTCAACACGGCTAAGTCTCAAGATGCCCCTGAGGGGATTGATGAATCCCTTACAATCACTACGGGTGGATCGTCTGGTCCCTCTCTCCATACGCGTGATAGTGTAGGGCTGGAACCAGAAGAAATGTCCTACGCTGCTAAAAAGGCGGAGCGGGTGGTCAAGGACATAATAGGCAAAGCCAAATCGAAGTTGGCGAAGCGTGACCATCCAGTTGAGGAGACCAGTGAGGTTGAACTGCCCAAAGTGAAGCAGATTCGGTTTAAAATACCTGGTAAACCTCTTATTTTCTTTACTTCACTTATCTCGCAGATAATTTGAACGATTTATGATTGTATGCAACTAACTTCATCTGTTTTGTGTTGAGAAGTCAAGAGACATGATTTGCAGACCATACTTGAGGATGAGGAGCTAACTAACCTCACGGGAGGGACTGAGTTGCTGGAGGAAAGAACCGGAAACAATGAACCACTAGATGATCAAGCAGAGACTAACGATATGTTCAATAATTTTCTCACAGGCAACTTGGACCTTGGAGCCCCTCCCACAGCAGAGGAGATTAGAGGGAATGGTATGTCTCGTTACTTAGTGGTGTAGCTTAATATGTTTTCATCTCATTGTGGATTTTTCGTTTGACTCAAAGGAGAGTGAGACCATCCCTGAGAAGGAGCGAGAGGTTCCCCCTGAAGTGCCGCCAAAGGCCAGCACATCGCGCCCTGATGGACCTTTTACTTGGATGGAAATGCCAAGTAAAAGGGATTTCGTAGCTGGTGTGGCCGAGGAGGTCGTTGAGCAGATCGAAAGGATCCATCCTGAAATAGGTATGGGAACATCCATGGGATCCTTACTATGTTAGAGTTTGATTCTCGATTTTGTCTGTTCTAATGTTTGTCTTTTCCCTATTGAAAGGTGCCCAACTGAGGTGGGATCCGTCTGAGACTGTCAACATGGAGAGTTTGCCAACAATTTTCCCAGAAATTGAACAAGTGCCCAGACCCATTTACGAAGAGGTAGCAGAGGGCTTTGTTCACAATGCTAAGGTAGTATGGACGTGTAGGCGATCCATCGAGCAGTTGTGGCTCCAGATTCAGGCGAAAGAGAAAGAGGATTCTGAACTAACAGTGGAACGTGACGATCTGAAGGCCTGGTATGAATTTGCCACCGTCAGATTAGACAATGACCACTCTTGGCGGACCTCCGAGGTCACGTATACGAGGTATTGGAACCTACTCAATCATCATGCAGGATTGATATGGAGATTAGGGGAGCGCAGGGCCCAAATTGATTTGCTGAACACCAAATGCCAAGATTGGAAGGCTTTCACCTCCAAAGTACACAAACGGGGGCAAGATGAGAAGAACCACAAGAACCAATATAAAAAGTCGCTAAAAGAGGTGTCTATCGAGAAGCGACAGTTTGAAATATTTGTGGAAGGCCTTGGTCTGCGTCCCACCTTCGACACATTTGCCTAGAACACAATTGTAGAGATGGAGTCCCCTAAACGGCAGATAAAAACTACTTCTGGGGAAGTGTCAGTGGGGGAGTTCCATTTGAAACGTCCTACCTGGTCGGATGTTGACAAGGGGAAGGCTTTGGCGAATGTTGACTTGGGTCTCGACGAGACAGATTGGGCAAGTGTTCCCAAAGAGGAAATCCTGCGGCGACTGGAATTCGACTTGGGGGGACCCCCTATGGTAAGCGTTTCGTGTTCATGAAGTTCATTGATAATGTTTAAAGTTTTGACGTTCACTTATTCTTGTGTTGGTTATTTCCCTTTTTTGGTATTTCTTTAGGATGAAGGTGGCGGCGAAACTGAAGGAGCCGACCCCAGTGGAGCAGAGGCCTCTGATGCTGGCGGGTCCAAGGGAGATGATCATCATGCCCCAGATTTTTAGCATTTTAGCTCTTAAGTTGTTTTTCTTTTTCTTGTTTTTCAGCTAAGATTTACACTAGAACTATAACTTTGAAGATTGTGGAATGAACAGAGACAGTTGGTTGTATGTAGTATGTAATAACTATATATATATTTTCTTGTTGATTTTGAGTTTGTCATGAGATAGACTTGTAAAAATATTTTGGTTTTTTTTCTGTTTTAATTGTATTACTGAAATGTGATTATGAAAGCAGAGCGAAAAGCATGTACTAGTTTATGGCCATTTCGGGCCCCATGCGTAGTTTATGGCCATTTCGGGCCCCATTCGTAGTTTATGGCTATTTCGGGCCTCATGCGTAGTTTATGGCCATTTCGGGCCCCATGCATAGTTTATGGCCATTTCAGGCCCCATGCGTAGTTTATGGCCATTTTGGGCCTCATGCGTAGTTTATGGCCATTTCGGGCCCCATGCGTAGTTTATGGCCATTTCGGGCCTCATGCGTAATCGGGAAATGTTTTGGAGGATGTGGATAGATTTCTCGGTCAACCGATCATTACTGATTGTGGCTAGTTTTATGTCTTTGCGGACATGATAGTTTAGTGTCGTTTCGGACTTGTTATAGTTTAACGTCATTTCGGACTTTTTGTAGTTTAACGTCATTTCGGACTTTTTGTATTTTAACGTCATTTTAGACTAAGAGTGATAGTATCATTTCAGTAATTTTTTGATTTTTTTCGTTTTAATGTTAGACGATGTTTCAATAGGTATGATCCGGTATTCAGCGTCCCCTTCGCTGATTACGTTAAATGGTAATTTGGCCCATGGGACTTTTGATGGAATGTCTTTTGTGTTAGCATTTTCAGATATTTCAGTGTCTGTAGAGAGCTCTATATTAGCTTCTACTTGAGGAGGTACGGCGTTTCTATTTGAGGGGGCTTTTGTTCGATGTCGGAAGATTTACTGTTTACCGATGGTTGCAGATTCTCATTGTTTTGGCTAGGTTTTTCAAGTTCGACTTCCAAGCCTTGGTCCATGTCCATATGCGATGAGATGACAAGAGTAGCTGCTTCACCGTGTATGACGATTTCTCCGCCCTCATAAGGCAAGTGAATTTCTTGATGTATGGGGGAAGAGATAGCTCTTAGTTGGGCTAGCCAGGGTCTTCCCAATCTTTGGTTGAAACCTGGCATCTCATCCACTACNCCTTTCACCATTACGCGTGACCCACTGAATGACCTTAAACATGTAGTCATGGTTGGTTTAAGTAGTTTAGTAAGTCCTAGTTGTTCAATGATGTGGTATGGCACAACGTTTGTCGTAGCTCCATCATCTACATGGACCCTATGGATTTTAAACCGATTTATACAAATTGTTATAAACATGGGGGCTGTTGTTATCTCCCCCGTTTTCTTATCTACCTTGATGTTGTCATCATGGAAACTTAGAGGCTTGGGAGTAGTCCCGCGAGGTGAGAACATCACCGCATGGATGGAAGGTTCGTTCGGGGGTAAATCCTTGCTTACCGGGATTTGAGGTTAACATGCGTACTAGAGCTTCCCGATGCATTTGAGATGTTAGGACTAAATCATACAAGCTCAATGAAGTGTTCTTTTGTTTTAATGCTTGAGTGACCTGTGTCAAGGCGGCTGCAAAGTTTTCACTGTTGGAGGTGTTTCTATCGGTGCTGACTGGGTCCATTGGACCCAACAGTTTTATCTCTCGTTTTGTTGGCTTTTCAGTTTTCGGAGTTTTCGCTTTAGATGATTCGTGTCTTTCCGAAGACTCACCTTCATTGCCTATGCCTAGTTGATCGTTAGATGATGACATGGGTACAGAGTTTAGGGGAATGGGCTTAGGTGCCCCCAAAGCTAGCCGTTGGTGCTCTTTCTTCAAACGTTCTCACGTAAGCCTATCTGCCAGGCATTCTCATGTGTCACGCGGAGGTGGAGTTGACCTCGGAGTCTAGGATTGCCTAGGAACCTTTACGACGTAGGGAGCTGGAGAGGGCTGTGCGTACAATAAGGCAGGTGTTTGCGCAGGTAGCCTGACGACATACGGGATTGGTCTTGGCGGAGGCTGAGCCCCTGTTGTTGCAACGGCAGGTGGTACTCGGACTACGAAAGGGGTAGGCCGAGCGTGAGGAGTTGGTATACCTGCGGGGTTAGCTTGAGGGATGCGAACTATGTATGGTTGTTGGCGTGTCATGACGTTAGAGGTAGGCATGGTGGAGGGCACTCGAATTACGAACGACTGCTGCAGGTTGTGAGCTGATTGAGGTGAAGAGTTGGCGGGGGGAGTCTGAACTACGAATGTTTTGTTAGATGTTTCTTGTTTGTTTTCAGGATAGATGGTGTTGATGCGGGGTGTGCGGGAGTCATCATCACAATAGATTGAGGTAATTACGTACGGTGTCTCTTTAGCGTTCAGGGGGTCTTTATACACCCCCATGGTCTGGTTTTGGGGTTGGATGGGGTTAGCCCCATTGAAGGTGATCTTGCCATCATCGATCATCCTCTAGATGTCCTGCTTCAGGGTGAAGCAGTAATCCGTTCCATACTTGTTGCGCTGATGATAGTCGCAGAAGCGATCCATCCTGAATCCTTTGGGCATGGGCTACTCATCCGGCGTTGCCAAGCTTGGGTTCTGTATGAGTTGACAGAACCGATCATGTCTTTGGATAGCCGTTGGGGACAATTGCTTATGTTGCATCAATCCAGCCTTTAAGAGTTGATCAAAGAGCTGGGATGGCTTCATCAGTAAAGGCGTGTACTGAGAGGATTCCTTCCTCTCGAAGTTATGCGTACAGTTCGTCGGGTTTTGTGATGATGATTCTGGGGTTGTTGTGGGAGTGGGCTGATATAATTAGTGGGGGGAACAGGTGGTTTGTATTGATGTGTAGTGTTTGTTTGGTGTGCCCCCGCTATCGCTGCTACAGTTGCCTTGGCCTTTTCTTTGTCTTTCTTAATGTGTTGGTTTCTGAAAGTCTGGTACGCAGGGTCGTTGCTATTTTGAGCAGCTTCCTCTATGTTTTTGATTTGTTCAAATGCTTGGTTCAGATCGCACGCATTGAGGTAATACAGTTTGGACTTGAAGAAGTCATTGATAGCCCCTTTTAGTATCATGAGCAGATAGGTTTGAGAGATTGGGTCATGCAACTCGTTGAGAGCTGTGCTCCATCTCTGAATGAATTTCTGCACTGGCTCGAGTGGTGCCTGTTTGATCTGCATGAAGCTATCCAGTGTCGCTTCGGGTTTCAAGTTATACTTGAACCTGGTCACGAACTAACATAGAAGATCATCTAGGGAAAGGATGGAATTCCTAGGCAAGGCCCAGTACCAGTCAAGTGCCCTTCCTGTGAGCGACATGGGGAATACTCATAGTATCGAGTGGGACCATGCCTGGAGGAGTGCGCACTCTAATCTGAACGTGATGAGGTGGGAATTGGGGTCTGTCTCCCCATTATACTTAGTCAGCGTTGGGAGAGGGACACCCTTGGGCAAAGTCAATGGCGGGACAGAGGAGCTGATAGGGTCATCATTGTAGAAATCTACTACTCTCGGCTCTCCATCAGCGATGGTTTTGAGGCGTTTTACCTCATCTATCAATTCTTGCATCAATTTTTTAGCGTCTGTCCAATCTTGGGTGCTTGGTGAAACTACAGGCTGGGGGTGTGGAGCTGCATACCAGCTAGATTGCTGGGTCGCGGGTTGGAAAGCCGAAGGTTGGGTGATCAGCGGTTGTGCCTGTGGGTAGTTAACAACGGGCGGTGCTAAGGCTGAGATGTTAAAAGCAAAATGTTGTAGTTGTTGTCGTTGTTGCAGCTGGGGCTGTGCTTGAGGAACCGTAATCAGGGGGATTGCGTGGGGCAGGATGTGGTGATGAGGAATTTGATATGATGACGCCCCCCTTACTGACCATTGTCCCGCTACATTGTATGACTCCCTGTTGGGCTGGGACTACTTGGGGAGCTGTATGCGTCTGGATATGGGGTATGAAATGAGCTAATGCAGACGCGGGGATCACATGTGGCATCCCAATTACGCGAGGTGGGAATGTTGATCCCGTGCCATCATGAGGAGGCGGTGCTTGTGAGGACGGGCCCGCAGCTATATTAGGGGTAACTGATATAGGGAAGGTGTGAGGCTGGGGATCGCTCAGGAGCGGAATGTGCATGAGTGCTGGTGTTTCCGGTGGTGGCATCTGAACTTGGGCGAGTCTAGTGTGTTGTACGGACAGGGCTTCCCCTGTCCCAGGATGGAAGATGGGGTTCATCTGTGCTTGGGGGCTCAAGGTGTGGTATGAGTCTTCGTGCTCGGATTGGGCAGCGAACTCATCTTCTTCCCCTGGCTGAGGCTTTAGCGCGGGTTGATCCAATGACTAGCTCCTGTGCAGAAGGAGCTGAGTAAAGAGCTCCGAGAATTATTCTGGAACGGGGATTACGTCATATGGGGAAGGGATGAACTCGTGTCCTCCCCTTAAAAGAGTTCGAATTGTCTCTTTACTTCGATTTTAGCCTGATCCACTGCCAAACCGGCTTGTATCTTAACGTAGATGAAGTTATACTCATCTTGGGTTATAACGTTGGTGGCTGGATCTCTCCCTTGTAACCTCAACGACCGATGGTGTTTGAGATGTTAATGTCCTGGGTAGTGGCAGCAGTGGTGTTTACGGGATCCATGATGATAGGTTGCGTGTGTAAAACTGTGTGGCCGATGTAGACGAATCTGCAGTGTAACTGTGCAGCGTAGACGCTGCCGTAACTGTGCAGCGTAGACGCTGGCGTAATTGTACAGTGTAGATGCTGGCATAAGTTAGCAGCGTAGACGTTGGCGTAAGCTAGTAGCGTAGACGCTAGGGCACGTGTGCAGCATAGACGTTGGAAGGTTGACAGCGTAGAAGCTGAGAGTTGTGGGTTAAAACAGGGCAGCGAAAACGCTGATGAGCGTAGACGCTGAGAAGCGTACAGTAAATTTGTTTAGGCGGAGGCCCTCCTTCTAGCGCCAATTTCTGTACCGCCCGAAATAGTCGGTCCCCGGCTGGAAGGAAAAACAGAGACCGTGGGATCGCGGGACGAGCACAGATGACCCTACCTTCACTTGAGGGCGAGCTAGAATGCATGAAGGTAGGGTACCTTGGGTGGTCCACACGTGGATCAGACAAGGATTTCCCTGATCACCACTGAAGTGTTATATGCTAGGTTAGGCGTAAACTATATAAGGGGCATAAAATGAGCGAATAGTGAAAACAGGGCATAAACAAAGTATGGACAGCGTAATCAGCGTAAACGAGGCGTGTACAGCGTAAACAGTGTGAAGAGGGCATAGATAGCGTAAGGCGTAAACAGGGCGTGTACAGCGTAAACAGTGTTGAAACCGGGCGTAGAGCGTAAACAGCGCAAACAGAGCGTAGACAGCGTAAAGCGTAAATAGGGCTTGGAAAGCGTAAAATGTAAGTGCAGCGTAAACAATTTTAAACAAGGTAGAAAAATGTAAACAGTGTAAACAATGTGAGCGTAAACAGAATGTAAACTGTAACAATGACGCTGCAAGAACACAGTTTTCGAGGTACCGGTCTTAACGTAGTTGTGCGTGTACACAACGTGAACGTAAAGTCCCGGTGAGTGCGGGGAGGTGGCTGGTTTGCATGATAGGTAGAGCATAGAGACTGTGCTCAGCATACAGGACTTCCAGTGTGTGTGGTTTTCAAGCTCTGGTTTTACGGCGTAATTGCCCTGGGTCTGCTCTAGTAAATTTTTGCCGACCACAAAAATGCGGAAAACTAGGCCTTTTATAGGGGAAGCGTTATCGGGAAAATTGGGTTAGGAGACACGTGGCGTGTCGACCGGGCGTGCACATTTTAGAAATATGGTATACTCTGGGCGTATACGCTACATCAGGCCAGCGTATACGCTGGGCGTGTACGCTGGACTTGCTAGGTGTGTGAACTTGGATAGATGCTGGGCGTATACGTTGGGGGGTATACGCTGATGGATGCTGACGTATACGTTGGGGCGTATACACTGATGGATGCTGGCGTATACGCTGATGAATGCTGGCATATACGCTGGGCATATACGCTGATGAATGCTGGCCGCCGACTTGCTTCAACTCTTGCTCCTGTTGCACTTGCTGAGCGTACATGTGAGGCGTGTATGTTGGGCGTCTGGCGTATACGCTGGGCGTATACGCTAGGCGTAGATGCTGGGACAACACTTGGTAAAAACCGAGTGTTTCAGTCCTCGAAATTGCCATGTGTGACTCCAAATGTAACTGACATCGTCTGAGGGTCACAGGGATCTGCTTCTTGTTGGACAAGCGCCAAACTCGAAATTTTTTGTGGTGTTTCACAATTCAATGTCAACAAGCCTTAAACGACCTGAAGAAGGAGCTTTTGCACCTCCCAACTATGCATCCGCCATAGAGGTATAAGCCTTTCTTCATCTACCTTGCCACCTTTGACACATCTATCACAGCACTGTTATGTCAAAAATGAGATGATGGGTTTGAGATACCAATGTACTATCTGAGTCATGCATTAATAGCACATGAGGAGAAATACAACGAAGTAGAGAGGAATTTCCTTACCTTAGTATTTGCATTAAAAAAGTGGCGGCATTACCTGTTTCGTAGTACAATTAACATTATTCGCAAAAGAAACATACTCTGGGCTATCACTAACAACTTGTATGAAGTAGCAGGATAGCCTGATGGAAAGTAATAACTACAAAGTTTAACTTACACTATGTGAGCCAATCATTAATGAAGGGTCAAGCTATAGCAACCCAACTTACAGCCTCACCCGTCGACGACCAGGCAACCATAGATCCCAAATTCCAAGACATGTATGTTGGCACTATCAATGACATCCCATTGCACTTGGAAGCTATGTTACACTTCAACGATACCTCAACCGCACAAGGGGGTAGTGCAACTGTTGTCATTACATTCCCCACTAGGGAAATGCACCTGTTTGCTTATCATTTTGCATTCCCTTGCACCAAGAATATGGCAGAGTATGAGGGGCTACTCAGAGGCCTCTCAGCTGCCCTAACACTATGCATACAACACTTGGTGATTCGCGGCGATTCATAACTAGTTGTAAATCAAATCACCAAGGTCTATGCTTGTAAAGCTACACACCTACAACCCTATTGCGACCTAGCAAAAGGCCTACTCAAATAGTTTGCAACTACGGATGTGCAACACGTGCCATGCAACGAGAACACCGTAGCAGATGCCTTAGCCACCCTAGCACTAAATATTCCACCATGCTTATTTGCAAGTTTGCCAACTTCAATTTTTTAATGTACTAAGCCTATCACTCAAGCAGAGCACATGGCCTCTATCAGTGCTGCGGATACCTAAGAGTGGTACACCAACATTAAAGCCTACCTGCAACATGATAAACCCCCAAGCAGACTGACATCTACCCAGAGAGATGCCATCCGTAAGCGTGCCTAGCAATATACGCTCATGGGAGATAATGCCCTGTGTAAATGTTCCTATGATGGGATATTGCTGGAATGCATGGGTAAGGAGTAGGTGCAGAAGGTGATTAATGAAGTACATGAGAGACTGTGTAGTGGACACATAACACCTAGAGCTATGGCTGCGAAAATTAGACACCTAGGGTACTATTGGTCCCATATGGAGCGTGATTTCCTGGCAAAGGTCAAGACATGTGACATGTGCTAGAGATACGCAAATCTCATACATGTCTCACCTACAGAGCTGTACCCAATGTAGATCATGTGGTCTTTCCAGCAATGGGGACTAGACCTCATAGGACCTATCACGCCTAAGTTCTCCACAGGGCATAGCTTCATTATCACCACCACTGAGTATTTTACTAAGTGGGTGGAAGCTATCTCCCTGAGGAAGATGACATCTCAGCAGATCTACCACTTCATCCTGGATAACATCGTGACAAGGTCTGGGCTTCTGTTTACTATTGTAACCAAAAATGGACCATAGTTCAGTAGTATGGAAATATGAACCTTTTGTAGCAATCTGGGCATCAGAAAATCATTCTCCTCCCCATATTACCCACAGGCGAATGGGCAAGTGAATGGGCAGGCGAAGGCTACAAATAATTCCATCATCAACTTGCTGAAGAGGATGCTTAATAATAGCAAGAGGCAGTGGCACAAGCAAATCCTCTATGTTCTATGGGCCTACAGGATGACATGCAGGACCATGACAAGTAAGACTCCTTACAGTATTATTTATGGATCTAAAGCTATGTTGCCTCTTGAGTTGTAGGTACCATCAATCTAGATGATCCTATCTGATGTCGTGAGTGAAGCCTAGAACAACAAGTTAAGAATCATCGACCTCGAGTCAATAGAGGAGGAGCATGCACAAACGCTAAGCTGCATAGAGCACTACCAAAGCAAGCAACGAAAAAAATGCTATGCAAACCTACATCAATGGCCAATACAGAAAGGAGACCTTGTTCTTAGGGCTATTTTTGAGCATGTGAGAAAATTCTCAGCCAACTGGGAAGGCCCATATATGGTCAGTAAAGGCTTTGGGAATAGAGCCTTTAAGTTGGCGGACATGGATGGCAACGAGTGCGCAAACCCAATGAGTCACTCATACCTCAAGTCGTACTACATCTGAGTGCATGGAGTAGACAAGCAAATGTCTACTACGACATAAAACTAGCAAAGATGAGAAAATTTTTGCTATGACCTTAAACTGGCACAGCTTCACCATCATCCACTATGACGTTAAATTGGCAATAGCTCATCTGCCATGACATTAAACTGGAAACTTTGGTATGCTATGATCTAAAACTGGCATAGCTCATCCGCTATGATATAAAACAACACAACATGTCTGCTACGACATAAAACTAGCACAACTCGTCCACCATGATGTTAAACTGGCAACATTCACCTGCTACAATGTAAAACTGGCACAACACATCTGCTATGATGTTAAATTGACGCATATGGTCTGCTGGGACCTTAAACCAGCACAACGGTCCACTGGGACCTTAAAATAGCACATGGTCTACCAGGACCTTAAACTAGGTTTGCGGCACATCCCCAACATGCATCTGCATCAAGTACACACCAAGCGAGCGTGGATAGTGCCGAAGCTGGGTGGGAAGTTGTAGTTCTAAAATGCAATTCACGATGCAATGAGAACACAATCTGGAACATATGTAATGCTACCACTCATGGTAACTTGCTAATCCCCTAGAGATGTCATATGACATCTCACTAACCCCCCATACCTACCATCACCATGGCCCATCACCCTATCAGTAGTTCCTTGGTTAGTGCCTGCTACTAGAGTTTCGGTAGTATTGTGGCCCAACCATAGTATTGTTACCCTCTAGCTCCCTACCAGCATTTGAACTCAAGTGATGTTTAGCTATGTGGTAGCTGATCCCATAGCTAAACTGAGAATGCATGCCTTAGTCAGGAATTCCAGAGCATCCACACTCATAGTAACTCCCTGCTCCTTTGCTGCCAGCTCCTCCATGCTAATGCTGCCAAGGCTGCTGTTGGCCTTCCTACTTTGGATACCATACACTAGAAAAGGTATCCAAGAGCTTCAACAACATCTTCAGTAAGCAAGATCTTTACCCTCGTTTTGCATCATGGTTGTTTCTCCTGGTTTTCTCTCTATCATGTTTGCACAGTGTGGTCGAAGGTGCATCTCACCATGGCAGCAAATGCTACAATGTTTCAAAATGATTATCTTGATTAGCTTAGCTACTTCAGAGTGCACATTTTATCCTTCCCTTCACCTTATCCCTTGCATTCACAATTCCTATTCACTCCCCTCTTTTACAAGCTTTTCCCAAAAACAATGACATGCATAACACATCTCGTCACATGGGAAGCACTTGTAGGTAGGTTAAAGCCCCATACAGATGTAACACAACTCATCTTGGGAAAGAAATGCCTATCCTGCAACAAGGTTATTCACAAATACAAATGGAAAAATAGCAAAAGGTGAAAGCATAAGAGAGTAGAAACATGCCTAAAACAAATGGCATGTAAGCCATTTCACAATCACCCTCTCCAAACATTTCAATAAAGAGGTCTAAGGTTAGCAAAAGTAAAGATGAAAACGTGAAAGACTCCCTCATGAGCACTCCAATGAGGGACTCTACTAAGCCTCATCTTTATCCTTCTCCTGAACCTCCTTCCTCCCTACTTAGCCTTTTCCCCCCACAAAAACTAATGCAACACTCTCAAGTGCAGCTAAGCGACGTCTTGATGATCATCAAACAACAATGTTAGCGTTTTGTCTTCTGTGGTGTTTCATATTCTTTGTCAATGTCTCTTGAGCCCATCCTTCAGACGTTGACAAAGAGGGGTCAATGAAACACCCTAGACTTTCAAGGCATCCTTGCTTCACTAGGATATCATAATTCAAGTAGATTGATGTTCTAGAATTTAGGCTACATAATTTGGCAAATTTTCTAGCTGGGTAATTTGTCTAGCTGACAGCCTACACAAAAGTGATGCGGAGAGTCATCAGCGATGCTCAAAATGGACAAAATAGTTTGGCAAGTTTTCTAAGTCAAGGAGTTTGCTACACTACATGATGCTATATAGCATAGTAGGCTTTGGAAGACAATTTTTCAAAAAGTCAACCACAAATTGTTGCAAGAAAGGGTGTTGTGCTATGCTATGCTACTTAGCGTAGCATAGTGTAGCGAGAGCAAGACAGGAAGGCTTAACCTACTTAGTGATTTTCAATTGCACTAAGTTAGCACTTCTGACCTTCGAAAACAGTTGCTTTGCTTAGCTCTGAGTTCTTTAGAAATGGCTCCTTCACCAAAAAATAGCAAACTCAGCAAAAAGTAGGCCATGATGGTTGCTATGCTACGCTACGCTACGTAGCGTAGCACAGTGTAGCAACGCTACGGGAGTAATGAAAGACATCTCAAAGGGCGGGATCAGCAAGTTCACAAGTGTCATAGTGCAAAAGGAAAAGTTTGCAGATTGATGACATTTTTTGCGACTAAGGCCAGCTACTACGATATGCTATGCTACATAGCGTAGCATAGTGTAGCAAGTATGCGAAAAGTAGTCAAAGAACTTCAAAATTTTCTGACACATGCAATAGGACGCAACGCAAGTTTTTTGCCTTAAACTGGTGGCTATGCTATGCTACACTGTATAGCGTAGCACAACATAGCAAGATGCTATGCTACTCTAACATGCTATGATACAAGGCATAGCGTAGCATAGTAGGCAGCTATGCTACATCAATACACTTCACCAGTTTGCATCTTTGGCGCACATCTGTAAGTTTTGACAATGTAATTACAGCATGGTAGGCTTGCAATTATAGCATGAAAGGTTCATAATTACAATGGTCATGCATGTCCAATGGTCATGCAAACCCATGCAGCGCAAATAAGTCAACACGGGCCTAGGACATGTAGCATCCAAACGACACCTTTCGCATGCCCTTGGCCCTATAAATACCCCAATGAGCAACGCTCATGGATCAGTGAGCAAGTCTGCTAGTTGGTGATTCAATTAGCAAGCAAGAAAAAAGTTAGCATTGTATTTCTAAGCAGTGTAAACATCTTTTTTGACATTGCAAATAGTTGGCACTCTTGTTTTGGCATTCTACTCTTCCCTTCCTACTATCCTCATAGTACTTTGCATTGTTGACTCCCGAGTCCATGTTCAAGCATACA
>MNCI01008992.1:21893-42552 GCA_015680685.1 Gnetum montanum | reverse complement strand
GTATGCTAATGGATAGTAGAGCTATAGTGACCTCCCCTCATTCAGGGTTGACTTTGACTACATCATCATGAAAGGCTAGAGATGTTGAACTAGATTCTTGTGGTGTAGGGGTAAACATCATTACACGGATGGATGCCTCATCTACAAGGATGTCCTCCGTAACAAGAATGGATGCCAAGATTCAGGCCAATGCTTGGTAATGAGCAGATGAGGTCATAATCAGGTCGTACAAGCTCAACATTGTGTTCTTTTTCTTGAGTGTTTATTTCACCTGGGTTAGTGTAGCTATGAAGTCTTTATCATTGGCTATTGTGTTGGCCTTAATTTTCTCCATGTGGCTTGAGAGATAGATCTCTAGTAGAGAGGGACTTGGGCTTGGTTTTCTTGGCTTGCTTGGGGGTATGGGCCCCAGTGTTTAGTTGTTATTTAATGGTTGTGGCCTTTACTTCAGACATGGGGGTTTCAATATGCTTGTTTGTCCTCTTGCGTTACCATTTGGTGGGCCTACCTAGGTTGCTAGTGGGTTGACCCTTGAGGGAGGAGAGATTGAGATATTGCCCATTGTTGGGATTTGGGTAAGTGAGGGGCCATCACGTTGTGGGATCCTTATGAAAAAGGGTAGTTTAGGAGTTGTTGTGTAACCAACTAGTTTTGGAACCTTGATGATGAAAGGTTGTTTAGTGATTGTTATTTCTATGTCATGCCAGTTTAACATCTACGTAGATGATTGGTTTGGAACCTTAAATACAAAGGATGTTGTGATGCCTGAGGTGGTACTTTGATAACAAAGGAAGGCCTCTTACTTTTGGAGGCTGTAGGGACCTTTTCCTTATTATGAGACACACAGATCACAAAAGGTTATTGCTAATGGAGTTTATGACATAGGAGGCATTGTTTTTGTTGGATTGACTTACTGTGTTGATCACTAGTTGGCCTCATTTTATCATTCTTTGCAGGTCATCTTGCAAAGCATCATAGTTGTCTATACTGTGACCAACCAATTGGTGGTAATGATAGTATTGGTCCAATTTAAAATGTTGTGGGACTAGGTGCTCATTTGGTACTGCTAATTCAGGGTTCCTTAGTAGTTTGCAGTACGTATCATGTTTTTGGTGGGTAATCACTGATACATTGTTTTTTTGGATTTGCATAGATTTCAAGAGTTGCTCTAGTAGTTTAGTGGATTCCATTGGTAGTGGTGTATACTTTGAGTAGTCCTTGCATTGAAAGTTGGGCCTTTAGGTGGCCCCTGCCAATGTAGGTAAGTTGGCACTAGAGTTGGCAATTTTGTCAGTTGGAGCCTTGGGTTGCTTAGCTATCGAGCCCTAGTTGGTTTCTTTTGTGCTTGCAACCATTGTTGCCACTATTGTGTTTTGCTTGCAAGCATGTTGGTTTGTAGGCCATGTAGGCTGGGTCATTGCTAGCTTGTGCCACTTCCTCTATGCCTTTTGTTTGGGCAAAGGCTTGGCAAAGAGACTTCGGGGATAGATAATATAGTTTGGACTTAATGAAGTCATTCATTGCACCTTTGAAGATGGACATTAGATGTGTCTCTGCTAGGGGTTCATGCATTTCACTCAATGCAGCATTCCAACATTGGAGGAATTTTGGCACAAGTTCTAGAGGCCCCTACCTAACCTACATGAACTAGTCAAGGGTTGCTTCAGGCTTTAGGTTGTACCTAAAGCATGTCACAAATTAGCTTATGAGATCCTCCAAAGAGGAGACTGAGGCCTTAGGTAGCATGTCATACCAATCTAAGGCCTTGCTAGTGAGTGACATGGGGAACACTCTCATGATGGCATGTGGCCAATCTTGAAGGAGTAGGCACTCAGATCAAAATGTGACCAAGTGTGCATTGGGGTCCCCTTCACCATTGTACTTGGTGAATTATGGTAGCTAGACCCCAGTTGGAAGAGTTAGAGATGGTACCGTAGGACTCATGGGCTCGTCTCGGTAGAAGTCCACCACCTTGATGGTGTCAAAGGAGGTAGCCTTAAGTTATTTGATCTCCTCTATCAAGCTTTGGATTAGCTAGAATGCCTGATCCAAGCATGAGGATGCACCAGAAAATTACATTGGTTGGGCTTGGGTTGGTTGCATAGCATAGGGCAGAATTGTTGGTTGTGGAGTTTTCCATTTTAATGTCATAGTAGACAGTTGTTGCTAGTTTAACGTCATAGCGGATGGTTATTGCTAGTTTAACATCATAGTGGATGGTTTTTTCTAGTTTAACATCATAGTGGATGGTTGTTGCTAGTTTAACATCATAGTAGATGGTTGTTGATGTGTTGGCTGAGCGATGGGTGCGGTGATCAAAGTAAGCCACACATGAGTGGGTCGAATAGACACCATAGATGCCAATGAGATAGGTAGGACATAGGATGCTTGATTTGTCTGGGGCTAAGAGGTGGCCCCTGCATGAGCATAGTGTTGGGAAAATGCATTAGTTGCTTGTGAGGAAGGCTGAATTGGCATGGTCACCATCTCAGAGAGGATGGGTGGACCAAACTGAGGAGGGGCTGTAATAGAGAGTGGTCATTGGAAGATGGTGTGGAGGGGGCTCTCATCCTCAAAGTGGACCTCAAACTCACCTTCTTCCTTTTTTGAGACTTCCTCATAGATTTTCCTTGCATAATTCTTATTTGCATGGATGAGTTGGGACAACGAATGGTGGTAGGACTCTGTGAGTAAGATTATGTCAAACAAGGAGGGGTTGTACTCCCATCCATTCTGGTGGACTCATTCATAGTCCTATTTTGCCTCCAAATCAAGGTAATCCATTGGTAATCCTACTTGGACTTTGGCAAAAAAAAACTATATTGTCCATGGCTTAGTGCAGCATGCTTTGGCTAGATTGTAGTTTCAAATGTGTTAGACACCAATGAGAAAGGTTGATTTGGATTCATATTCATAAATTGGGTTGTGAGAGTTGTTGTCTATAGAAAATGACTAACTCTAAAAACTACAAAAAAATGACTAATTTTGTTGATAGCAAAAAATTTGTTAAGTATAAAAATGTATAAAAATGGCTAAGTGTAAAAATGCTAAGTATGAAAATGGCTAAAAATGGCCAACTCCAGTGCTACACTCACTACGTTAGAGCTTGGTACACTCACTATGTTGGAGCTTGCTATGCTAGAGCTTATTACACTAGCTATGCTAGAGCTTGTTACACTTGCTATGCTAGAGCTTGTTATGCTCACTACACTAGGGATTTCTATGCTCTAAGAACTTGTTACACTCTCTAGAACATCCAGATTTTTGACTAAGTGTTAATCAAAAAATGTAGACAAAAATGGTTTGAGCCCTTCTTCTAGTGCCAAAAACTATGAGAGGACAGGGTATCACAGTAGACAACATAATGTAGTGGATAGCGTAATGTAGTAAATAGTGTAATGTAGTAGACAGTGTAACACGGTAGAAAGTGTAATGCAGTGGATAGCATAACATAGTAGATAGTGTAACATAGTGGATAGCATAATGTAATAGATAGTGTAACGTAGTAAACAGCATACACAGTGGATAGTGTATCATAGTGGATAGAGGCAACATAACATAGTAGACAGTCTAGGAACCGCTACACTCTCTGGGTCACTACGCTACATAGGATGCAGGCAGTGTAATGTAGTAGATAGTGTAACATAGTGGATAACATATCACAGTGGATAAAGGCAACGTAACACAATAGACAGTTTAGGAATCACTACACTGACTGGGTCGCTACGCTACACACAATGTAGGTAGTGTAACATAGTAGACAGGTAGCATAACATAGTAGATACTTTAGGGCTTTCGTCCTACAGGGTTTTAGAAGAACCATTGTGGTGACCAATTTGCACCACCCGATGCATAGACAATCGTAGGGGTGTCACATCTATGCTAGCAGGCTATTGGTGACAGGGTACAGATAGCATGAAGGATTACTCATGACATATGAAAGAGACACGGAGGTTCATGCCCTCCTTCTAGCACCAAAAAATTGTGACATCCAAAAAAGTTGATGGCTGGAACACTAAGAGGTCATCGAGCATACAGGCTAACCCCAAATCTGCAAGAGGGCAGTGTTGGAGAAAATGGAAATGAGGTGCCCTGAACGGTCTTTTCAATCAAATAGGGACTTAAATGGTGTTAAAATGACCATGTGCAAGAAGAATTTATACTATGTTATGCATGAGCATTGGGTGTAGATAAGCTAGAGTTTAGCAGGGTGTCCTAGCCTAAGAATAGTGATGTGAACATGCAAACATGTATAAAAAAAGTGAGAAAATACAAGTGTTATGCTAAATGCTGAAGAGAAATGTTTGAGAAATGCAACATAGTTTGAGAACAATAGTGCACCATCCAAAAAGAGGAAGCATAGCTGATTCAAAAAGGGATACAAAGTGTACAATAGGCACAGTGGGAGCACGTTCATAGCCTCAATGGTGTCAAGCTATGAAGTCCAGTGCTCACTATGTTGGATTACGCCTACTGGGTTGATAGCCATGGTGTACCATGTGATGTTCTATAGGGCTACAATGGGGATGCAGTGTACCGTAAAATGTAGCTATGCCTCTCTACCAGTGTAGTATTCTCTAATTCTCATTTGACCATGGAGCTAAGTGCCAAATGCCAAATGGAACTACCAACTACTTTACTGGTGAGAAATGAATGCCAACCCCTCCCTCCCCTTCTTTTTTCAAAAGAGGGAATAGGGGTATTTATAGGGCTAGGGTTAACCCAAAATGTGGATTAGGTGCTACATGATAATGCTATGGGTGGGACCACACTCTCTACTACACTCATCCCATGTTACGCACAAGACATAGGACACTGTCTACAATGCAGGACAAGGTGCTATGCTACAGTAGACATGGTGCTATGCTACATAGTGTGACAGGGTGCTACACTACAATAGACAAGGTGCTATGCTATGTAGCGTGATAGGGTGCTATGCTATAGTAGACAAGATGCTATGCTACACAACATGATAGAGTGCTACACTGCAGTAGACATGGTGCTATGCTATGCAATGTGACAAGGTGCTATGCTACAGTAGACAAGATGCTACACTACGTAACGTGACAAGGTGCTATGCTGCAGTAGACAAGGTGCTATGCTACAGAGCGTGACAGGGTGTTATGCTGCAGTAGACAAAGTGCTACACTATGCAGCGTGATAGGGTGCTATGTTGTAGTAGACATGGTCTATGCTACGCAATGTGATAGGGTGCTATGCTACAGTAGACATGGTGCTATGCTATGCAGTGTGACAGGGTGCTATGCTACAGTAGACATGGTACTATGCTATGCAGCATGACAACATGACATGTGAATCTACAAAAAGTTCCATCATTCTAACACTTAGAAAAATTTTGCAAATCTAGCAGTTGGAGCTCACTACATTCAACACTTGGAAAAATATGGGCAAAGTGACACCATTTTGAAACTTAGCCATATTTCTAGTCGCGATGTCGAGACCCAAAATTTTGTGGTGTTTCATTGATGATAGTTAATCCTTTGATAAAAGGGATGGCACTGAAGTCATTTAAGAATCATGTAGTTCAAATGGAACTTGATTCAATAATGTAATTTGTATGTACAATTTTATAGTCGTAATGAAACTCTTATTTAGTTGCAATGTTTTATCATATTTAGTTTGCACATACAGTTATTAGAGAAAATTCACATATGGAAGGACTTAGAATGAACATTGGATTTATTCATAAGGTTTAGTTACCATATAAGGAATTAAGTTTTAGAGATAATACATTGTAATACATTGAAGATAATACTCACATTTTGAGAAACTATTGCTATGATTCATTTATTCATCTTTTGAAATTTGGGTTTGATGGATATTGATTTAAATACGGAGACTAAGTGGGAGAATGTAACCATTTATGAGAAAACCAATGAATTTTAATTATTGCATACATGTTACCATTACAAGAAAACCAATGATTTGTAATGGTTCCATAAAAGTGACCGTTACAGGAAAATCAACTATTTGTAATGGTTACCACATGAGTGGTTTTGTATTTGTCATTTAGACTAAAAGTCTGGCAACTAACATTTTTCTACCCTATAAAATGTTCTTTATGAAAGAATAAAGGCATTGGAAGAAATAATGACAATGTTATAGTTTTGGTCCTTATCACAAATGCTCAAAGTCTACATACACCACCATTATTAAGTGTTAAAGTGATAGAAGAATCAGAACACTCACCACAACAAGTTCATGCAAAGGAATCAATGGTTGGAGGTTAGTTTCCATTTATTTATGCATCTTTGATTAATTGTGCAATTCGGTTATTGTGCCATCTAGCCAATGTTTTTTGCATAAGTATTTTCCAACATATAATTCCATTTAGTGCCATGCCTCATTACTCATTTTTCACCAATTATTTGTGGTCTTCAAATTACAACAATATGAAGAGTAGTCAAAATGGTGTGGTAATTTTTGAAGTAGTGTTAATGAGTTTCACTAATGTAATGATTTTGGATTTATGGTATTTAGAATTTAGGATTTAGCATTTTATAGTATTAAGGAATTTAATGGGTTTTGGATTTATGGTTTAGGGATTGGGATATTTAAGGCTTAGTTTTTATGGTTTATGGTTTTTTAAGATTTAGGGTTTAGGATTTTTTAGTGTTTAGGTGTTTCGAATTTTAATGGTTTAGGATTTTTTATTGTTTAGGTGTTTAGAATTTTAAGGCTTTAGGATTTATGGTTTTTATGGTTTATTATTTTTAGGATTTAGGTTTTTTATGGTTTAGGGTTCATGGTTAATGGTTTTTAGGATTTAGGATTTTATATTATTAGCGATTTAGGGTTTTTATGATTTAGGCTTTAGGGTTTAAGTTTTTTGGGGTATAGAGTTTTGGGTTTTTAGGATTTTTGTTATAGGTTTTTAGAGTTTATGGTCTGGGAATTTTAGGGAGTTGGTTTTATTATAGGGTTTATGATTTTTATGTTTTAATTTTTAGGACTTTTTACTATCTAAGGTTAGGATTTTTTATGGTTTAGGTTATAGTGTTTAGGATTTAGAGGTTTTAGTATTTAGGTTTTAGGATATTTTTAGGGTTTATATTTTAAGGTTTTAGGTTTTATGATTTAGGGGTTTTAGAGTTTACAATTTTAGGGCTAATGGTTGTTAGTGTTTAGGATTTAGTGTTTAGGGTTTTGTAGTTTTTATGATTTTGTAGGGTTTAGGGTTTAGGGATTGGGGTTTTATAGGGGTTATACTTTTTAGAGTTTAGTGGTTTCATGTTTCAAGTTTTTATTGTTTGGGGTTTAGGGATTTTAGGGCTTTTAGGGTTTAGTATTTATGTTTTTGAGGGCTTAGATTTTAGAATTTAAGGTTTATGAATTTTTAGTGTTTTTAGTATTTATGGTTGTTTCGTGTTTGGGATTTTTCTGATTTAGTGTTTAGGGATTTTTTGAATTCATGTTTAAGTTTTAAGGATTTTTATGGTTTAAGATTTATGGTTATTTTTGTTTTGGGGTTTATGATTTGGGGTATATGGTTTATAGAGTTTAGGAGTTTTTAGGGTTTAGGAAAAATAATTTTCATGATTTACTAATTTTGAAAACCTTGGTTGGAATTTTATTTAATGTTGTTCAAGTATTAAACAATTAATTGTACCTACCAATATGGGTGTTGGAATTAATAAATAATTGTAATAGAGTACATCCAATATATAAAGTCTAATTAGAACTTTATAGCATATCAATGCCAATGAAAATCAAACCCATTACTTTGAGTTTTGAAATCAAGAGTCTTAGAACTAGGCTAACATCTCAATATTTGCACATAATGGTAAGATTGGGTCATCTATCTTTACATCACCAATTCATTATAGGAGCTTATTATGAGAATAAAATTATCTTCATCTATGCCTTTAATATCCTTCCATCCAACTAAATTATATAAAATATTTTTAATAGGATTTAGGATTTTTAATATCTAGTGTTCTTATGATTTAGGTTTTTGGGACTTTTATGGGTTAGAGGTTAGTGTTTATGATTTAGGGATTAAAGATTAGGATTTTTAGGGTTTATGATGTAGGGTTTTTTAGGGTATAGGGGTGTAGCGACTGAAAATGTCGACGGCTAGAAGAACACCGGGGGTCAGCGGATGCAACAGTTTCAACCCCGTATCTGCTGGAGGATAGTGTTGGATGTGTGCGAACACGTGGTGCCCTGAATGATTTGGTCGATCAGACAGGGACTTACGTCAGTGTCAATATAGCCTTTTGCAACATAAATAATGTGAAATGCGAGATAATTCTTACGAATAAATAAAGTAGTAGAGAAACTGTAAAAGTGCAATAGTAATATGAAATAATTATTAAAGACAAAAAAATAGAAAATAATGCAAAGAAATGAGACAAAAAATGGGGGATAAAGAAGAGTATGGTTAGAAACATGCACCACTCAAAAGCTACAAACTCGGCCAGTAAGGATGGATACAATCGGCTGCATAGTGTGACGAAGGGTAGAAGTTCTGAGAGCTTCCGAGGCATGCCAGAAAAAGGAAAGAGCTATGCACTTGGATGTAGACTTCATGTGCAAACAATGCGGAACTCTACCAAGGTGGTAGAACGAAGACAGGGACCTCACGCCAGCCAAAAGAGACTCTCTATTTCTAGTGTTAGACAGATGACTTTGATTATTACAATGCTGGCTAAAGGGGAAATCTTTGTTTCAGAATTTCAAATTTCCCACTACTTGGAAGCTGCTTGCTTCCAAAAAGATGCAAACTCTTTTGAAATTGCCAACTTTACAACTTATTGACTTTTCCAAATTGTGGGTATTTTTTTAGTAAAACATTACGGACCCTTTATATGCTGTTTTCCAGGATATTTATAGGGCTGAAGGTAAGCAAAAAAAAGGAGATTTAAATGCTACGTGTTGCAGGCTTGTGCTATCTTACTGGTGCTACTCGAGCCATCTATGATCATTGGGCTTACAAGACCGTTGCGATGTGAATCTACCATGCAATAACTATGATCCTACCATGTCATAATTGCACCGTCAGTGTTTGGAGACGTGTTCCAATGGTTTGATTAGGTGGAGTGCATTGATGTTGTGCAATCACCTCTTTGCCTTGCTGTGCTTTGTGACGTAGCATGCTCTACGTAGCATAGCACCTTGTTGCGTGTTTTGCTATTTGTTACATGCTTGCTACGCTATGCTATGCTACGTAGCATAGCAACTTGCCTTAGTTGCAAGAGTTTTGCCAACTTGCAAACCATTCTCCTACAATGTAAGTTTTGCAAACTTTATCAACTTGGCCTTTCTAACTGCCTTTTGTCTCTTCCGCAGGATTGCTACGCCTTGCTGCGCCATGTAGCTTAGCATAGCGTAGCAGCAGACATAGTTCGCTACTTCCTGATGAAAAAAGGACATCACTGCAGAACTAAAAATTGGGCGAGAGGAGTGGGTAGTGAAGTTTTTGCTATGCCACACTATGTGACATCGCGTAGTGTAGCACTTCATTCTTCCATCGTCTTCTGAAGCTTTCTACGCTACATAGCGTAGTAGGCTTCATGACTTAGAAAACTTGTCAAACTATTTCTTGCACATCCAGGATGCTGCCGCCGATTTTGCACGCTATTCCTGAGTAGGTTGCTGGCTATTTAGGCTACTTTGGTGGGCAGGAAAGATGGTACAAAACCTGTCCATGTTCAAAGTAGAAAATTTTCCGAACTGACCATCCTGGACTTAGAAGGTTTTCTCCTATTGAACTGCCATCATGCTGTGTGGGCTACAAGATCCTGGTGAGGCCAGGATGACCCTGCATTTTTTAGGGTGTTTCGTTGATCCCTCTTTGTCGACATCTGGAGAACAAGCTCGATGGACATTGACAAAGAATATGAAACACTACAGTAGGTGAAATGCTAAAGTTGTTGCTTGGTGAGTGCTGGGATGTCACTTGGCCATGCTTGAGAGTGTTGCATTGGTTTTGCGGAGGTTAAGGAAAAGAGCAAAGATGATGTTTAGCCGAGTTCCTTGTTAGAGTGCTCTAAGGGGCTCGTTTACGTTTTCATCTTTGGCTAGCGTTGTTCTTTAACCTCCTGTAGGTAGGTATCCCCTCCGTAGGATGAGTTGCATTACATCCATGGAGGGCTCTGACTTGCCTACTATAGTCTTCTATACAGTGAGCTATGTTACGCATGTGCCAAAATTTTCACTCTCAAATAACCATGTTAGTTGAGACACTCGCTTCACGACATTGTAGCCTTTGTTGTTGTAGCGGGATGCATCTATGGGTACGAGGTCTTACTGGTTGTTGGCATTGTTGTTACTCTTGGGCACCGTTGCTGGTGTGAGATGCCCAAAGTAGGGAGGCCAGCAGCAGTCCTAGCAGCACTAGTCGTAGGGGAGCTAGTCCCCAAGGCACCGGGGGTGCGGATGCACTGGAATTCCTGCCAAAGTAATGTGTGCTCATTTCAGCTATGAGATCAGCTATTACATAGCTAAACATTTCACAAGCCAAAACCTTGGTGGGGAGCTAAAGAGAAATAATATTATGGCTAGGCCATAATACTGTTAGCACCTCAGAAGTAGGAACGAGCCTAGGAACTACCATCAAGGCGGTGGGCCATGGTGACGGTAGGTTTGAAGGGCCCATATGAGATCATACGATATCTTCAAAGGGTTAGCATGACATCGAGGGTGGTAGTGCGTATGCCCTAGACTGTGTTCTCCTTGCATCGAGAACTGCATCCTGGAGCTGCGACATTCCACCCACATACCGATATCATGCCCCTCCATTCGATGTGTATCTGGTGGTGGTGCATGTTGAGGGTGCGAAGCGAACCTAGTTTAAGGTCTCGATAGGCCGTGTGCTGGTTTAAGGTCCCAATAGACCACTGTGCTGGTTTAAGATCCCAGAAGACCGTACATGCTAGTTTTATGTCATAGTGGATGTGCAATGCCAGTTTATAGTCATAGTGAACTAACAGTGCCAGTTTTATGTCGTGGTAGGCAGTGCTTGGTGTTGCTAGTTTATCGTCATTGTGGACACTGCTTGGTGTGAATGCCAGTTTATCATCATAGTGGATGGTGCTTGTTGTTGCCATTGCACTTCAAATGTAGTATGACTTGAGGTACGTGTGGTTCACCAGGTTGGCTAACTAGTTGCCGTTCATGTCTGCCAACTTGAAGACTCCATTCCTGAAGGCTTTGGTGACCATGTAAGGACCTTTCCAGTTAGCTAAGAACTTACTTATGTGCTCATGAATGCCCTTGAGGATGAGGTCTCCCTTCTGCACTGGCCATCGATGCGGGTCTGCACGGTGCTTCTGCTATTGTTTGTTCTAGTAATGCTCGATTCGTCTCAGCATCTGCATGCATTTCTCCTCCACCGAGTCAAGATCGATGGTTCTTGATTCGTTGTTCTGGGCTTCTCTTACAACATTAGAAAAGATCATCTAAAGTGAGGGTACCTGTAACTCAAGAGGCAATACAGCTTCAGATATGTAAACAAGACTATAAGGGGTNGAAGCCCAAACCTAGTCACGATGTTATCGAGGATGAAATGGTAGATTTGCTGAGACGTCATTTTCCTCAAGGGAATAGCTTCCACCCACTTAGTAAAATACTTTGTGGCAGTGATAATGAAGCTATGCCCTATGGAGGACTTAGGCATGATAGGCCCTATGAGGTCTAGTCCCCATCATTTGAAGGACCACATAATTTGTATTGGGTGTAGGTTTTTATGTGCTATGTGTATGAGGTTTGCGTATCTCTGGCATGTGTCACATGTCTTGACCTTTGACAAGCAATCACACTCCATGTAGGGCCAATAGTACCCTAGGTGTCTGATTTTCGCAACCATAGCCCTGGGTGCTATGTGTCCACCACACAACCCTTTGTGAACCTCATTAACTACCTTTTGTGCTTGCTTACCACCCATGCATGCCAACAATATCCCATCCTAGGATTTTCGGGACAGGGCATCATTTCCCATGAGCACGTATTACTGGCACATTTGTAGATTGCATCTCTTTGAGCCGATGTCAATCCACCCGAGGATTCGCCATGCTGTAAATAAGCTTTAATGTTATCATACCACTCCAGGGTATCCGAAGCATCGATAGAGGCCACGTGTTTTTCCTGAGTGATAGAATCCATGCATTTTATGATTGCAGTTGGTAGGTTTGCCAAGGAATGTAATGGGATGTTTAACACGATGGTAGCTAAGGCATCTGCTATGGTGTTCTCATTGCGTGGCATGTGTTGCACATCAGTCATCACGAATTACTTCAATAAGATTTTTGCTAGGTCATAGTAGGGTTGCAGGTGCATAGCCTTGTAGGCATAGACTTCAGTGATTTGATTCACAACTAGCTGTGAATCTCCCTGGATCGCCAGGTGTTGTACATGTAGCACGTAGGTAGTTAACAGGCCTCTGAGTAGCCCCTCGTATTCTACCACGTTGTTGGTGCAAGGGAACGCAAAATGATAAGAGGATGGGTACATTTCCCCAGAGGGGAACGTGATCGTAGTAGCGGCACTACCTCCTCACGTGGTTGAGGCACCATCAAAGTGTAAGGTTACCTCGAAATGCAACGAGACAATGGTAACATTGCTAACATATTTGTCTGGAAATTTGGGATCTATAGTTTCCTGGTCGTCGACTAGTGAGGCTACAAGTTGGGTTGCTATGGCTTGGCCCTTTGTCAATGATTGACTTACATAACATAGGTCGAACTTTGCAGTTATTTCTTTCCATCAGGCTATCCTGCTACTTCCGTACAGGTTGCCAGTGATAGCCCAGAGTATGTTGCTTTTGCAAATGATGTTGGTTGTGCTACAGAATAGGTAGTACCACCACTTTTTTAGTGTAGACACTAAGGCTAGGTAGTTCCTCTCCACCTCGTTGTATTTTTCCTCGTATGCTATCATTGCGTGGCTCAGGTAATACACTAGTGTCTCAAAGCCATTGTCCCTCTTCTAACATAGCAGTGCAGCTATGGATGCATCGAAGGTGGCAAGGTATATGAAGAAAATCTTGTCCCTTTGTGGTGGGTGTACCATTGGGAGGTGCGAGAGCTTCTTCTTCAGGTTGTCAAAGGCTTGTTGACACTAGGCTGTCCACTCAAAGTCAACCTTGCTATAAACCTTCAAATGAATTGCACTCTACCTTGTAAACCATGTAACTCTTTAAGATTTGTAGGGAGGGTTAAATTGATGATGGCCTTGACTTTGTCTGGGTCCACCCGTATTCCAGCCTCTGATACTACAAACCCTAACATGCATCTGGTCTTGACCCTGAAGACACACTTGTTAGGGTTAAGATGTAAATCGTGCTTTTGGCAGCACTTGAGAACTAACTCTAGATCACGTGGGTGGTGGGCCGCCTCTTTGGACTTAACCGCTATATCATCCATGTAATCGTTTAACGTTTCTAGGATGTAGTCACTAAAAATGTAGGTCACGGCTCCTTGGTAGGTTGCTCCAGCATTCTTGAGCCCAAAAGGCATCATGGTATAGTAGAAGGTTCCCCATGGATTCATGAAGGTTGTTGACAGCTGGTGCTCTGGGTTGATGCAGATTTGGTTATATCCGAAAAAATCATCCATGAAGGTTAGTAAAGCATGACCAGCTATGGTGTTAATGAGTTGATTGATGCTTGGGAGTGGAAAGTTATCTTTGATTGTTTCCTTGTTCAAGTCTCAAAATTCTATACAAATTTGTATCCCTCCTATTTTCTTCGAAACCACAATGATGTTGGACACCCACTCTGAATAGTCAACCGCACAGATGAAACCTACTTGGTATAACTTAGTGATTTTGTTCCTAATGGCTAGTGTGATTTCTGGCTTACTCTTATGCACATTTTGCTTGATTGCCCTTACGTGTAGGTCTAGGATGATGTTATGTTGAATCAGCCACGAATCCAGACCCAGCATGTTGTTGTATGACCATGCGAAGACATCGATGTGATCCTGCAAAGTTTTGACTATGCCCTCGTGTATTTGTGTGTCTAGGAGGGAGCCAAGTCTTAATGTCTTTACCTCCCTTCTTAACGTGGTTATGAGTATCTCGACAAGAGGATCCTTGGTTACATCCTCGGCCTCTAAATCTAGGGCATGAACCAGGTGTCTGGGCCAATCTGGGGATGCTTCTATGTTTTCTATAGTGTTAATCGTAATCGACCCCCAGTCAATCATGTTGGGGCTCAACTGTCTCGCGAGCTTTCCTTGCGGCCCTGCTAACATTAGAGGCATGGAAAGGGCACGATGAGTTTCCATCTCTTGCTTGACCTACCATCATAAGATGAAAGCCTGGGTAAGGATCATCAGAGATTGTGTGAAATGTAAATCTGCAAAGCAACACCGAGATGCGACTTGCCAAGTAAGGCAATGTATAAATTGAGAGTTTGCTAGTTTAAGGTTGTGGTGGACCGCCAAGGCACAAGAGTCTATAATTTTCAAAGATATGTAAATTGTTGATGTGAAGTGCGAAGTTGTATAACCGTTGATATGTGAATGCCAAACTACTAGTTTAGTGTCATTTCGGACTGCCATATTGCGACATGCAAAATCTTGATATGAAAAATAATAAAAAGAATGAAACTATGAGTACAAAGGGTATTGAAGACATGAAACTGCTAGAAAATATGATACTACCTATGTCGAGGTGTACAAGGTAACTGCTAATGTAAGGACTTAGTTAGCTTGATGTCATTGCGGACTGCAATCGAAATTGCTATTTTTGGGTCCTAAGGAGCGTAATCATGCTAGGTTTGTTAGTTTAAGGTCTTTTTGGACCTTTAATCAGAAACGAACATTATTATATTAGTTTTCAAGAAGGTGAGTAATTGGCTTGAAGTGTGTCAAAGTTTAAATGCTAATAGTGTCGTGATGTCATGGCGAGCATGCTATGCTGCACGTCATGCTCCGCATTAATCGTAGAGAGAGAAAGAGAAAGTTTCCTCATTGTTCTACTACTACCATAAATAGGCATTGAACCCTAGTAATTTTGACATTTTCATCGTAAAAGCACAGAATCTTCATCGGAGCACTCGGTGATTTCGGAGCATGGAGCAATTGTGTTAATCAATTAGCGAGGTGAATTTCTAAGACAAAGGCTGTAAATCTGCAAGCAGGGCCATGGCTCCTAAAACTCAGTTGGTGCTTGCAAAGGTCGGGGAGGCAAAGAAGACCCTAAGGCGTGGGCCATAAGCACGTGTTCTGATGCGGGAGAGCATACCTTTGACTCAGTGAGTTTTCATGTCTCCTCTATCCTTTTCATCTTGCACCTTCTGCCACTTTCTGCTCTGGTTTTACATCTCATTTGTTTTGTCATTTGTATTTTCTATGGTCATGTTATTTGAGCTTTTGTATTGCCATGGCCTTTTTTTCTTTTGCTCGTGGCTGTTGTGCAAGGGTCCCATTGTGATTGCATGCAAGGTCGTTGCCATTGTCGCAGTTGTCATGACTGCAGGGCTAGGACCCTTTAAGTTGCTTGACGTTAGCATGCTGCAACGTAAAACCCTTGGGAGGGTTTGGTTATGTTTGACGTAGCACCGCGATGCGTGTTTTTTTAAGCATGTTGTTAGTTATTTTGTTGCTACGCTAAGCTACTTGCATGTTCTTGCTATGCTAGGCTTTTGCATCTTTGCTACGCTATGGTGAACAAGGGGTTATGTTACACTACATTCGTGTTCTACTAGGCACTACTATGTTGTGCATGTATTACGTTTAAATTGGATGTCAATATTTGCTGGTTGTGTCGTGCAGGGTAGGGCCAAGGTCTAGGTTGATCATCTTGGACCTTGAAGGGGTCCTATGTCACGTGGGCAGACCCATGGCCAACGTTCCTCCTTCCCTGATACGTGTGAGGGAGTGAACAGTTTGGTTCAAGGATGGAGCGCGAGACTTCTTGCAATTCCTTCTCAACCATTTTAGTCTCATGGTTTGATCCTCCTTAGACAAAGAGGAGGCATCCAGCATAATAGAGGTCATACTACCAAGGACAAATCGAGGCATCCTAAGATACCTTTCCGACAACGTGACCACAAGCAGGCCAGGAGGAGGATCTAACCCACACTCAACAGGGCTGAGGCATTTAGCTTGGATCTGGGATATGCTAGAATATCAGTGTTATCACCCATACAACACATTGTATCTTGCTTGCCAAACGACAACCTACTTTTAGAACCCACAAGGGACCATCCATTACATTGGCGGGTGAGTTCTGCATCTTTACTTTGCTTGGTTGTGCAACGTTGGCCATACTTGGCTAAGTGCTGATAGTGTGTGCTTGTCACTAGGTTCTATATTGACGATGACGAGGTTCATGACTAGCTAGGTGAGTTGGCCATAATGCAGCTAGCCCTATGGGAATTTGCCCCTGCCAAGAACCTACGGGCGACTGTGATTGCTCATTACAGGAAGGGATACTATTCCTACCTATGCATGCTCACCTCCCTCTACAGTTATTATAGGGTGAAGGGTTGGCTGGACAAGGAGTGCAGAGAACCTTTTAAGTAGGTCATGCTTGAAGCAGTCCTGGTAGCTAAACTCCCGCTATTCCCCTCACCATATAGACCTAGTGGGTTGACTGGCGGGCGCCACATGCTCAAGTGTTTTTGTAGTTTTTTATGCTAAGTACGTTCCATGATCATTGCTGTAGGAGCGAAGAAGCCTTGTGAGGTGATGGTGGTAACTGCCAAGAGACAAGGGGGAAACATTTACTTCAAATATGACGAAGTAGCAGCGATTCAAAGCTAGTTAGAATGAGGGGCTCAAGACCCCTTGCTCAAGAAAATACGAATGGTAAGACTTATGGATTTATTCATGGCTTCGAATCTGGGCATCCCTGCTATAGAGATGCTTTCCTTGGTCAACTCCTTCTCTGGGCAAGCGAGCTATTTTCATACATACATGCAGGGTGTGCTGGTGGTCATTGACATCAACGACCAGCTATTTGTAGATTTGTTTGGCATCCCTGCTGATGGTGCTGACGTGATGTCGAAGGACAAGCAAGAGTTGACCCTTCAGAAGCAACATATTGAGGAGTGGCTGAGGGTTACCAAGGAGCTAAAGGGATTCCCTATGGGAATATACCTGGTCTTTCGTGCCTACGCATTCCCTCAATTGCTCACCCAAGGGAAGGTCCTAGGGCTTGAGTAGGCTTGGCTCATGTGGGAAGTTATGGAGGAGGGGGCCCATTACAACTGGGTCAAATTCCTATGTAGTGGTTTACAGGCTGAGATTTTGGCACTCCATGAGCCAATGGAGTCACACTCTAACATACACTACGCTTTCTACATAGGCTGTTTAAAGCACTTCATGGAGTTCCTGGTGGTCTAGGAGGATGGAGTCTGGTCCAAGCTAGATCGTGACCATATTTCAAAGTCATGGATTTAATAGGTCCTTCGGACTATGCAAGACTAGGACCCCCCAAAAATGGTGGGAGAGTCATTATCTGTAACGACTAAAGGTCTGGTAGTTCGTAGCGCTTGTGGCCAGGACAGCGGAGGGGAGACATCCCCTACCATAATCAGCAACATGACACATGGTGAACGTCTCATAGCTGAGACCATGCCTATGGAGCTACGAAGAAAGAGACCTCCCTCAGCCAGGGAAACCCTTCACGAAGAGGAGGGGTGAAGACTGCGGTTCAAGTTACGGTGAATGCAACCCCTTACTGGTGGGCTCTACATAATATTTAGTTTACTTTGCTATTGCCTACTATTTTATGCTTCGTTAGGTAGTGCGTCATAGCGTGGAATCTATTTTGAGTTAACTTGTTTGGATTTGACGTATGTATGCCCTTTTGTGAGTAGAAGAAGAAGGGGACGAAGAAGAAGATGATGAGGAAATGTCGGCCCTCGGGATGAGGGTAACAAATAAAGATGCAGTGGTCCTAGCTTTGGAACAAAAGGCCCTGGTCAGGGATAATGGAGCTCCTATTTCTAGGGTAGGGACTCTTGTCATTAGGGAGCCTCTTCCTAATGAAGAGGTACCTCCCCAAAATAAAAAAGATGCTACTCTCCTGAAAGGAAAGGTACCAGTGCATGAGGTAGGGGCTTTCATGAACTTGGTCGGGCCTTCTACTGAGCCTACTACTATCATCTTGCATCAGCAAGAAGAAAGACTACAGCCAGATGCTAGTGAGTTAGGCTTTGTTTGTGCCTTACCATAGTCCATTTTGGCATTGTTGACATGCTTAGTCATGTAACATGTGCTACTGATGATGTTTTAGGGCTTTGTCTGCCTCATACGAAGTCATGGGTTGAAGTTCCTGAAAAATTTGCATTTGTTCAAGGACTTGTCGATGACATGATCAAATGCCTTCAGCAGGCAGATCACCATGCAGGTAAGTAGGAGTGTTAACTATTCTTATGTTGCTACATTGAAATTTTTGAGTTTTTTGATTATGTTATGCTAACACTTTGTGTGCTTGAATAGCCTCTCAGCTCAAGTGGGACCTAGCACGACCTATGGAGGTTGGCGTGGTGCCTGCACTTTAGGCTGACGTGACTAAGGTGTCGCATCGTATGTTTGACGAGGCTTACAAATGTGTCTTGCACTTGGCATGCTCTCTGTGGGAGTGTAGACACACCAACGAATACTTGTGGAAATAGGTCCAAAGGACCGATCAGAGAGATGTCAAACTAGTTGCCGAGGTGGAGAACCTCAGGTCGAGGATCAATTTTCTCATAAATCATAACCCTGACCCTGTAGATTTGCAAAGGGCTATTGATGACTATGCCAGGTTTTGGACTGTCATTCATCAAAATGTGGACTCCACCCACGAAATAATCGAGCAACAGATGCAGATGGACTTGCTAGCCCAGAAGTGCCAAGATATGAAAGACATCAGTGCTAAGGTCTTCAAATGGGGGAAAGCCCAGAGGGATCACAAATAAACATACAAGCTAGAAAATGAAACCCATCTAAGATTGTATAAAGACACTACTGTGGAGGCATTCTCGTATGAAATGTTCATGAAGGCCATCAGCACTTCTAAGGCCTATGCCAAGTTTAAAGAGCAGGTGAAGGTCACGGAGTCTCCTGACTTGAGGGTGAACCTTCCTACAAGAGAGACTGTAACCGCCTCCCTTTCCTGAAAACCTCTAAAGTGGACGACCTTGGAGAGGGAGAAAGTTATCGCTGTGAATGCTGAGCCTAGTGAAAGATGTTGGATGGACATTTAGATAGAGGAGATTGGGCATCGCCTCAGGCTCGGTCTAGACTAGATACCTCTTAAGACCAATGCAGGCTCTCCTCAGGTTAGTCTCTTTAATGTTGTGCTATAGCTAGCATTTACCGCATTTGTTTCCCTAGCTAACTACTTTATTTTTGAGATACAGGCCCTCAATGAAGGTGTGAGGCCCATGGAGGGAGGAAATGAAGACTCAGTAAGGGGCAACATAGGAGCGGGTGATGCACAAGTAGGTGAAGCGGTGACAAATGACGAAGGTGATGCGAATGGAGATAACCCATGACAGCATGGGACTCCCTTCTCTCTTTCTTTTTATTAAAAATTTTGAAAATTTTACAAACATTGACAACGGGAAAAAATTTTGAATGAAATGGAAAAATTTAGCAAGGAGACTAGTTCTGTATTAACTTATGTGTTATGTAAAGTTTTCATGCTCTCGTATGCTAGTTTTAGGCCATTTTGGGCCGTTGCTAGTTTTGGGCCATTTCGGGCCGTTAGCTTAGCATGCCAAAAGGATAGCATATTGACGAGACAAGGAAATGGTGAATAAGAAAGGGTAGAAACTAGGCGGGAGGTTGCAAGGCTACTACGCTATGCATAGCTACCTCTTGAACTTTCGTGGGTTGATCGGAATGTAGGGTCAAGGCGTTTCACCCGGGCCCCCACTCATAACATTGTGCTTCGCTTGGAAGGGCAACTCAAACCATGCGTTTTTGATTTGAGGGTTGTCTTGTTGGACCAATCCCTTCGTTGCATGATTAATGCATGCATGAATAGGTGCTTCATCTTCAAAGGTTGTAACTTCTGAACCCTGTTCCATGTCTACGTTGCTAATTGCTTGTGTTACTACTTCGTCGCCATGGATTATCACCTCCTTACCTACGTATGGTAAGTGGATTTCCTGGTGTATAGGTGAGGAGATAGCCCTAAGTTGTGCTAACCATGATCTTCCCAATGTTAGGTTAAACCCAGGAATTTCTTCGACCATGATGAATGTTGCATCTATGGGGAAGTGGTCCCCTACTACGAAGTTTACGTGAACTGTGCCCTTCACCAGGATGTGTGCCCCATTGAAAGACAGTAGACATGACATTGCTGTTGGTTTGATTTGGTTGACCAATCCCCACTTATCTATAATAGGGAAGGAAATGATAATTTTTATAGCCCCATCATCGACGTGTACCCTTCGAATCCGATGTTGCCTGACCTAAATTATGATGAAGAGAGGTGTTGTAGTCAATTGACCCCCTTTGGGATCTTACTTAATGGCGTCACTGCTAAACGTTAATCAAGGTACTGCAGACTCTATGGGTACAAACGAAAGTATAACCTAGTGGATCACTTTCTCTTCCACTGGCATGTTTTCATCGACCGGAATCGCTGTTAACATGCAAACTAAAGCCTCTTGGTGAGGTACAGATGTCATGACTAGGTCATACAGGCTTAACGTAGCATTTTTCTACCTTAGGGCTTGCCCAACCTAGGT
>MNCI01008985.1:254107-364994 GCA_015680685.1 Gnetum montanum | reverse complement strand
GTGGCAAGATAGAGTATGTTGACCTAGTTGGGGAAATAGGATGTTCGACTAGATAAGCATTTGGATTCAAATGATACGAAGGGTGTCTCTAGTTTAGGGATGGTTTTCCCCATGACTAGGATTGTTTCCACTATGATCGAACACAGTATCTCTGTATGAACTTTGGGTGTAACATGCTTCCCCAATGCTCATATAAATGTAACAAGATTGGGCATTGACCCTTGGGGTGATCATACAGGAAAATGTTGCATTCATATGTATGATTGGTAGTTGAGCTCTTATTCTCCTCATCCCTTCTTTCTGATTGTCTACTAATATTTTGTCCTACTTCTCAGGTTGTCAAAACTCTATCTCCAATAATATTGATATATTCCCCACACTTTTTATGCATCCATTCCAACATCTTATTAATCTTTTCCTTGATTTCATCTAATGATTATTTTACTGGCAAAGATGGTTCTTCCTCCTTGAGATAGGTTTATTTCTCCTTTTTGTGATTATGGACCTCTGTTAAGTTGAGATTTTGGTCCCGTTGATGTTTTTTAACACTCTCCCATCTAGAAATTTCTCCTTCTTCTTTTGCTACCCAATTAATAAGCTCTTTGAATTGATGGGTTCATAGTTCGTATAGTTGACCTTGGGCATACATCCCTAGGGTCTCTCTTGTTTCATCATGAAGCCCATCACTGATATGGTACATTAGCCTTTTCTCGAAGAACTCATGGCCTAGACAGTTGTTTAACAGTGCATAATATCTTTCTAAGGCCATGTCCAAGGGTTCATGTTGTGCTTGTTTCTACTCTTGGATTTGTTTCCTCAAGGCTGACACTCTTGTGTAAGTTTGATATCTTTTATTAAAGAGTTTTACCATTGTTGGCCATCATCGAATTGAATCTGGTTTTAATGATCTATACCATACCTTTTCTTGGCCAATGAGTGTCATAGGAAAGAGCTTGAGTTTTTGCCAACTATTATCAATGTTGTTCCATGCATAGGCATCGTAGAAGGCTTTTAAATGTTGTTGCAGATCTAAGTCATAGCCTCTTGAGAAATTAGAAGAGTTGTTTAAATCGAGCCTGGGTAGGCGGCTCTCTTTACGATGCCTACGGGAGATTCAAACAACCTCTTGTATTTGCGTTAGGCTTGTGGTGGCTAGTAGGGGTTCATCATCATTGAGTAAGTTATGGTTTCATGTGTTGGGATGATGTTGCCTTTGTTTATGTTTATAAGAAACCCCCACCTTAGATTGCGTACTCCAATCTTCATTATCATATAATTTGTTGGTTCTCGAATGAATTACCTCACTAGATGTGACATTATCATAGCCTTGTAGGAGAGGCATGGTTGTGCAATTGTGTGTGAATTTGTATGTGAATTTTTGTAATTATTTCTTCCTAAAAGATATACTATTAATTTTGATACAATGACCTTGTATGATATGACTAGTTTAGATAACTGGCACCATCCCTAGAAACGGTGCCAATGATGAGTGGTGAGGTACCCCTACACTCAACCATACGAATACGAGTGCTACACGCATGATCTGGTCGAACTCCATAGATGGACTAGTTGTGGTATCTAGAAAGTTACTCATAGATCATAGTTTGCTGTCTTCCCACTTAGACTAGTATTAGCTTTGTCATGTATGGTTTAGTCTAGAGTGAGGTGTATGATGCGTTCCTACACTAATGCTACTCCTAGATATGATGGGAAATAATATCAACTAAGCTATGAGAGAGAGGGTGAGAGAGAATCTAAATTAGCCTAAGTGCAATCATCCATTCCTTAATCATCTATACACATATTGAACCTTATGCATGACTACCACTAGGATTACCAAGCGCATGGACTAGGTACACTATTGGGTTACTAAGTAGTCACACTTAAATGCTCGTGATTAAGTCATACTCATTCTGCGTTACTAGGAGATAAGGGTAGAGAGATATTAACTAAGAAAGCAATAAATAACAATAAAAATTAAATAGTTAAGCTAAGTGAATGCTACAATGATGAAGTAATCTCGATCTTTATTGCCGGTCATGTGTGTGTCCAAGTACATCACACTGTACATCATCCATTGCTACGTGGTTTGTACACCAAAATGTTGTGAATAGGTTTGGGGTACCACATGCATTAATTTCTAACAACAGAACTCATTTTATAGGTGCTAATTTTCACAAGCTCATGTAACCCTTTGGGGTTGAACATAAATTAACAACACCCTACCACTGCCAAGCCAACAGTCAAGTAGAGGTTACTAGCAAGGAGATCACAAAGATTCTAACAAGAACTATTAGCAAATATAGGAGATACTGGAGCACAAAACACAAAAATGCCCTTTAGGCCTTCCACTCAACATGGAAACTCCCTATTAGCTACTCTTCCTATGAGTTGGTATATGAAAGACATCCAATGCTCCTAATTCATTCCAAGCTCTATACACTTTCAACAGCCTATGACTTGGACCTTGACCTTAGCCTACCACAAAAAGAAAGATTAATCAACTTGAATGTGCTATATGAAAATCAATTGATGGTCCTATCCTTAAATGAAGTACATAAGACATTCAAAAAAACGTTTCATAACCTAGGAATCAGAAGGATCAAATTTCAACCTAGAGACAAGGTCCTCTACTTGAAGCCCACACACGTACCTCAATGAACTAAGTTATAAACATTGTGGGAGGGGCCTTATATAATTGATAAAACCTTTTCTTCTAGGACCATGATCATATACAAACATGAAAGCCCAAACAAGAAGCAGTTGGTCAACATCCAACAAGTAAAGGCTTTCTAGAAGCCCAAGTAAGCCAATGCAATAGATACCACAATAGATGGACAACCATGCTCAATTTTTTGGATCTCCTCCTTCCAACTCAGCTATGGATGATATGACCATTCATGTTAACCATATACGTGGCTTTTAAGTTTTTCTATTTTTTGTTTTACCCATTTTTTTTTGCAAATTATTTATTTTATACCTTTTTGATTTTAAAACTTTTTCCTATTTTACACCATCATTAGTACATTTAAATATTTCTTGAGTATTTTACACTTTCTTATATATTTTACTTCATTTTAGTGTGATTTTCTAATTTTTGTTAATAAATGTGCTTTATGCTAACAAGACACAATGGTACTATAATTGTTGCTAATGGTGGTTCATGCTTAATGGTTTTTTTTTTTGCTAATGTCTAGTTTCTATTTTTGAATTTTTGTACCAATGACTAAGACATGATTTCTTTTTCATGGAATAGGCAATGAGTCCATGTCATCCACCCATCCACAAAACTCTATGGTTTTCCTTGTTTTGAAAGTATGAGGTCCCTTCCATTAAATGAACTTTTAATGAATTTGTGACCTTGGTGGTTTCCAAAATTAGGAAGGATTCAAAGGTTTGCATAGGATGTGACTTTTATGGGACTCAATACTCTTTGTACTCTTCTACTTAGGTGCATGAGTGTTTTCATAGACTTCTTACCATTCCATGTCAACAAATAACCAGAAGTTGAATAAGTATTTACATAGTGTGGTTCCCATTCAAAAAAATAAAAATAAAAACAAATCAACAAAAAAAAAATAAGAAAAGAAAAGAAACAAAGAATAAAAGAAAATAAGAGAGAAAAAATGGTGCAAATTCAAAGCACATCCCTTAGACAAATAAATGTGCTACAAGAACTGGTTATGAGACTAGAAAGACATGTTACCCATGTCTGAAGGTCCCCTCTAACTAAGGCCCTCTCTCACTTCTTGCATCTCTTTTCTTCTTCTTAAGGAATGATGGTTATTCTATTGAAGCACTCTTGTATCTCAAGGGGGTGGATTGGTCTTGGAGTGACGATGCAAAGTCATTGAAAGTAGTTGGTTTTGGTTTGGACTAAGGATGGTTTTTTTGAGGTCATTTAAACACAAATCCATAAGGGACTTCTTATGACCTCAATTTGGAACTCCATTCCACCTTCTCCATCATCCATCTATGTTGCCCATAACTTACCTCATTGCTAGTGTCCATGTTCTTATTCCATGTCTTTGTCTAACGTACTTGAATTCTTTGGTAGAATCTTCCAAGTTTTGGTCCTTAACTTTCATCAACCATTAATCACCTATGGGGCCCATGGACTCCTTAGGTTGAGGTTATGCAAGGGAAAATAGGGCATGTGCTTGCTATGGGGAGGACCAACTTGCAGATCTCTTGGTCGGATTTGTTAAGAACCTTATTTTTAGGCATTATTACAATCAAAATCTTTCATTCACCCATCTTCTACATTCAACTTTGTGCTCCTTTAAATTATTTTGTTCAATTCACACATTCTCCATCAAATTTTTGAACTTTTAAGCTTTCAAAGATCCTCTTCAATGATTTTATCATATTTTTGAATTTTCTAGAACTCAATACACCCCAAATTCATTCAAAAATTACTTGTATTTTTTGAAATATTCAAGTTTGAAAATTTTGTTTACAGACCTTGTAAATGGGGCCTTGTCAACAGAGTCCATGCATATATAAGGCCCCATATATGTGGCTCCATTGACATAGTGCAAAAATAGAAATTTTCACATTTGCTCATAAACACCAAAGGAGTTTTGTAATTTTCAAAGCCCAGAGCCTTCCAATGCCCATAACTTCCTAACCGTTTGTCTGACTTGCTCTGTTCTTTGACCTTGTAGCTCCTAGAGGTAAGCTCTTAGTTGTGGGGGCTACAAATGTGCTATTTTTAATAGAAAATATTTCAAATTTTTTCTAACTCCCTCAAAGGTTTAACTGAGGAATCAACATTAAAACACCAAATTACAAGGGTTAAACCTTTCCAATGAGCTCTAGTGACACTTATAATAAAAATTAATTAATAAAATAAGTAGTCTACCATGGTCCAACCATAGACAAGTGTAACTAGTTAATGAGATAAGGTACCCAATTATGTAAGTTACACATTATATATAGTAATCCATAGATGTGTTGTGATTGCAAATGGCACCAAAAGGCATACACACACAAGAAGGAGGACCATTTTAACCAAGGGAGAAATGACCTATAATGAGAAGGGGCCAAGAATAGGCCCAAGAAAAACTAATTGCAACCTATGCCACGGGACCTCTGAGGGAAGAGGCCAAAGTGGATTCTATTCAATAGATTCCAGAATAGGCAGTAGCAATAGAACATTCCCATTGGCATGAGGCATCAACTGAACAAGAAAACCTTACGGTAACCTTAACGAAAGCTTGACTAAACTAGATCAGATCAAGGGAGGTCTAGAAGATGGTGCTCAAGAGTTGAACTTTGGCTCTTTCTTGGAGCAAGCACCTAAAAAGGTGCAAGACCAACTAAAGACCTCTCCCATGTAGCCAATTATCACTTTCAATAGGAAGTGGTATATGGGAGAGATGTTCCTATTTTAGAACAATAGGTAGGCTAGTTCAACATGTAAGATCAAGGACATTTCAATGTCCTACTTGGTGTAAGCCATTACAGAGGCACTTATACTTTCCTAAAACTAGGGTGAATCTCATTGAGATTTTGATGCAAGAAGACCCTAGCATAAAAAAGAAATGGATTCAGTGATGCTATGGTGTCGATCATAAGGAGTATAGTGGGCTCACACTAGTAGAAAGAATCCACTACAAGATTGTGGCCTTTCACCTAAACCCCATGGTGAGGCCTAATAAGATCAATGCCTTTTCTACTCATGCGTGTGTTGCTCTAAGTGGAAGATTTCCCATAAACCTTCCATAGCTAATCTATTTTGAGATAGGGAAGTGGTTTAAGGAGAATGAATGTGGAAAGAAGGAACTCCCATTCCCATGCCTCATTAGAAAACTATGTCGAAGGGGAGGAATAGTCTGCTACACTAATGATGTTGTCTAATGCACTTTGACCATAGATTGGGTGGAGATGATGAAGGACAAAACTCCTACACTGATCTTCCAAGAAGAGGGGTAGTAACCACTACCTCCACTTTCCACTCAAAAAATTATGCTAGATGTCTTTGCAACATCCCAATAGTTGCACGAGTAGCAAGAATGGATCTTGAGTGAGTAAGAGCAACAAAAAGGCATGAGTGGTGGAGACCCACCTATGTAATGACTAGTGATAAGTTACTTGAATGAGGTGGCTTAAAAAATTAACCTAAAAGAGGTAGGTGGACCTACTTTCTCTATCCAATGAACGTAGTTATCTACAAGGTTGAATCCTAGTGCTAGAAAGGTAACAGTATCTCTCTCAGAATAGTAATAACTCCAAAATATTTCTAGGAATGCCATGACCTTCTTGTTGGGCTTGGAGGAGGTTGAGGGGGCAAGAGTACTAGTTATGGATCACCAAGGGAAAGAAATAGTAGCTGAGGTGGTTGCTGACAGAATTGCCAAAATACTCAATCTACCTACAGCATCTATACTAGACATCACTACACTTAAAGATGTGTAGATGTCTGTAGGAACCATAAGTAGTAGATTAAGAACAACACAACATGAACAACTAATAAACTAATTGGTAGGAACTAGAAAATTGCTTCTAGATGTCTTTGACCTTCTAGATAAGATAGCTACAATCCAGTTGGATCTACTAGAGGCAAGGGATAAGAATATTATATTGGAAGGGCAAATCAAAATAGCCAAGGGACTGAATGAATGCTTGGCTATAGAAGTTGCTAAATTAAGAGCCTAGAGTATTAACCCTACATTTCTCAACCTAGCATTGACAAGAGATGAAGCTCTTGAATTGCTTCACATCAGGATGAAAGGGGTTCAGGGTGTAATGGAGATAGTGGTGTTCTACCAATGCTTGGCACATGCCACCTTGCATAATATTTAGAAGGCCTTTGATCTAACCCATCAGAAGAATGTGTAGCTAACTGCAGAAAACCATCACCTATGAAAAGTTGATGCACATAAATAATAATTGACTAATTTTATCCATCAATAGTAGGAGCAAATAGCCATAGCAAACATAGAGTTAAGGAGATTGATACTTGAGAACAAAACCATCTCCATGGAGGAGGTACATGCCCTTTGCCAAAAGACTACATTAGGGGTAGGCCCCTAGAAATGAGATGCTCTCAAATTTGAGAGAGTCAAGAATCACTACAAAGACTAGGTCAACCTATAGAAGGAAATAAATGAGAAACACACTCAAGTGGTGAAGATAAAGGTGAACAAGACCTTCTAGTAGCTCCAACAAGGACATGAGTTATGGTGGCCTATCATCAATGGGAATGATCAATACAATAAAGTAGAAATTTGCCTAAAGGAGTGACAAATAAAGGAAACGATTGAGTATATGGAGCATGCCAATCTCTAGTACACAAACCTAGCTATGTTGACTATTGGATGGCTATGGTTAGAACTAGAAAATAAGTGGCTAGCTCATACTTATTGTACAAGGTTGAGTTCAAGCACCACAAGGATACCAATCAAAAGCTTGTAGAGGTAAAAACTAAACTCAAGGTTCTTAAGGGAAAACATACCAATCAAAGATCCACTAATAAGAGTTTGGCCAAAAGCATGAATGACTGCCATGAGCTACAAAACATAGTTAGGGTGTTCGATGTCAAATGCAAACAATTTTGTACCTAGTTTGTCAACATTAAGGAGCCATTTCCAATAATGCCCTGTCTGTGGGACATCCCCATTATAGGACACATTGGCGATGCCTTGTGGACTATGAATGATCCCAATAGCAAGGAGGATAAGATGAAGGCATTACTGGATGCCTTTCATCTTCCACTAGAGGTAGTAGTCATAGCAGAATAGTCACATCTACCTTAGCCACTATGCATGCCTAAAGCTAGCAAAGGTCCTTTAGAACCTCAAGAACCTCCATCACCTGGGGCTATTTAGTCTTCTCAATCATCTTCATGCCATCAAAGGATTTGCTATTTAGTTTGAGTAGTCATGTCATGATGTTCAATTTTTTGTCATGAACACCACAAATTTTTGTAATGATGTTGATCTGTACACTCATGCACTCAATTTTGTTGTGTCAGTCTATTGTGTCTATGGAATTTGATCGAATTTCACATGAATGCTTATAATTCATATGGTTGGGCATAGGGTATACTCGTTGCTCATCAACCATCCTTTGTTTTTTGTAGGTTTTAGCTCTATATGGTAACTCTACGAAGTTATATAAAAGATGTGTTTATGTTACATAAATATTGGACACATCTATTGTACTTAGGATTTACTAATGTATTTTGCATAAGTTAGTTTGTCTCATAGATCCTTGGCTTAATAATTTTTGTGAAGAAACTCCAAAATTTCATTTCTAGCCTTTTATTTTCTATTCATTTCTCCACAATGTTCCAAACATCATTAAGTTTTAGAAGTTGCATTGTTAACTGGTCTTATACTTTGAAATTTTGTGTCATAAATGATTTGACTCCTTTGATAATATTTGTTTTAATATGCATGGACATAACATTGTACTCCAATACCACTTGTTGAAGTTGAATGTAGCAAATGATATTCTTCATTATTTTCTTTGTTATGAACTATTCTTGAAATGAGATTTATGAATTAAATGAAGAGTATGGATTTTGGGATGAAGATCTTGAAAATGAGAAACAAATAAATCAACAATCAAGAACAGACACATATGGAAAATACCAATAATCCATGTTGAATAACAACATTAATGTGTAAGGCTAGTTGAATAATAAATTTTAGGTGTTTGAATGGATTAATGGAGATTATATAACCAAGAGACAAGGAATAGCTACTAAACATTTATATTGGAGGAAAAATTTTATAAGAAGCCTTGGTAAAATGAAATTTTAGTTAGAACTTTGCAAGTTAAGAAGTGAATGGATTCAAAATGAAGAAGGAATAGAAATGAAAAGTAACTAGACTTGATATCAAACATCAATGTTAGGGTCTATGGTCCTAGGAGATGGTGCAACAAAATTTGTATATTTGAAAACTAGTAAATCACAAGATTTGCAAATTGAATAGTTAGACAAGAAAGGTATAATATTTAGCTTTATGTTCATAATATAATTAGGAATCAAGAAGTAGAGCTTGTGAAAAGGTTGATGAACAATACATTGTTTGAAATTGGGATTTCAATGTTTAAAAAAAAATTAGAAAATTATAATGGAAAACAATGGAAGTTAGATGAGCAATAGCATGTAAATAAAGTGATATTTGTAGTGAAGGAAGATAGAAAATTAGATTATTGATAACATTGAGATATGAAGGGTTTATGAGAGATTATAACTAGTATTCTTAAAAAAAAATCAATAATATTTTCTAAGAGGAAGACAATCAAGAGCAACAATGATTAGTCGTAAACAAGTTACATGTTTAGTAATGCAACCTAGAAAGAAATAAGTTAACAACAAAGAATAAATGTATACAAAACGCTGGGAAGTTACAAAAGAAAATTTTTATTTTTTGAAGGTTAGTGCATTACTAGGAAAACTTGAATTTTCATATAAGAATTTACATTTGATATAATCATTGAAGCATGTATTACAACTTTTTTGAGTAGCCCTATTTAACAGCTAGAATTACATTCAATGTAAAATATTCATAAAGATGAAATTTAAATGACAATATTATCCTATGTTGAGAGAGTGGGACATTGCTTTAAGGATAATTAATTATGATGTTTAACCTTAGCATTTTAAAGGAATAGATTCACCTAAAAAAACAAACAAAATGAGAAGATATTAAAAAGTGATATTCTTATGCATTATTAGAGTTTGCAAAATTAATAGTTAATATGATATTATCATAGTAGAAGGAAGTATTAGAAATTAGATGAGCAATGACATTAAGACAAACAAGATGGGAGTGTGAGACATTATAACTAGGAATCTTAACATTGAGACAAATAGGAATTTTTGTAGGTTGCTATAATTTTATGGAGGATTATGTGCTTTTATTTTATTTTATCTATTTGCTAGTTGGGCTAGTCTATGCTTAGGTTGTTTCTATGGGATAGGAGTGGAATGCCTCTATTTTGTAATTGTAATATGGCTATTTAGGTATTCTTTCTTTGGGGTGGTGGATTACTTGTCCATTTATTGTTAATATTTATTATTATAAATTTTATATACGCCATTTATGATTGTAGACTATTTGTATACTTTGATCATCATGAACAAAGAAAAAAGAACTAGTGACATGATGCAATAGTTAATTTTTTCTACAATGATAAGTAGCCATATAGCCTTTGAAATTGAAAGAAAACATATGAATATGTGTTAGAAACTACAATAATGGAATTGGGAAAATTAGATGGGTATTAATACAGGTTTGGTGTAACTTTTAGGATATTGCTATAAGGATTTTTAGGAATGCAATTTAGGCTGATTTTTTAAGAAATAACAACTATATTAGAGGTTTTTAAATCAATGAAGAAATTCTTCCAACATATAATTTGAAAATTTTAATTTTCAATAGCAATTTGTTATGAAGTATAAAAGATGCAAAGCAATCAATAAGAAACAAAAACATTTAGATACAAAGCAATGAAGAACTAGTAGAAGAATAAGTAAAGGAGATGTTCAACATTTGTTTCTGATGAGGTTGAATTGTTACCTCACATAGGCTATGTTAAAGTATAAAGTTTGAAAGTAGACATTAATAATACAACTTAAAAAATTTAGAAATCGATAGTTAAAGATCAATTATTGGACTAGAATGGAGGAGGATTGAATATTAAATTAGTAGTGATAATTAATGTTGAGTGGATTGTGAGACATGAGAACAAGTTGGATTGAGGATGGAATTGAAGCTTGATTTTTGAAAAAAAAAAACAATAAGAAAATAATGTAGGATCAACCAAAATCATCTTTTTTGTTGCAACCATGCAATCTATGAAATGGATGGATGAATAGTTAATAGTAAATGCAAATTTATTCAGATAAGGCTTAGTATTAAATAACAACCTTGAGATTCATGCTAGAATAAATCTTTGTAGCAAGATGTACCATGAATGGAGAAAGTATTGGGAACCAAATGATAATTAGTTAACATGTTGAATCATTGGATGATAATGAATTAATGGACTAGAATGAAAGAGGTTTAGAATTGAGAGTAAAAATAACATTAAGGTATGAATAACGCATGAGATGTTGAAACAAGCCTAATTGAAAATGCAATTCAACAAATTAACAAAAATTAGTTACAATTAACTAAGATCAAATGCAATATGTAAAATTCATGAATTAATAGTAAATTAAGAAATGAAAATTAAGAATAATGATTAAATGAAAGGGATTTAGTAGCATTATCAACCAATACTTTGCACTTATTGTGCTTATAAAGGAGCCTTGCATCATATTTATGATGTGAGCATCTAAGAATTCTCTCCATAAGGTGTATAGGTACTTTACATACTTTCTTAGTATACTTTCTAAAACTTTCATTAAAAAACTAGTGGGGCATGATGTAAGATTTAGACCTTTATAGTAGATTAATTAATTGTGAAACTTTCAAATGTGATATGTCAAATTCAAGAAAAAATTACAAAATTAAAATGGAGAAATAATAAAAATTTTAGAGACAATAACATTGGTTTGGAATAACCTAAGATATTTTAGCAAGATCATTAAATATAAAATTTAGTAATTATGTATGGAAAATACTAATACGTTATTTTTTATGGATATAATTATTAAAGAAAGTACTCAATATGTGATTTGAGAAGCTTTCTTCAAGAATATATCACAGTTATAGATAAAATATCTACAACAATTAATATTAACTATCAATAATAATTTTTGAAGTAGGATCATGAAATTTAAACAAGGATGAATTTGAAATATTATAAACCTTAGGTACTTAAGGGGATCAATCCATCATCATTGGGAAAAGACTTAAGGGACAAAGTGAAGTGATTTTAGCAATGCAACCTTAGAGACTTAAAAAATAACTATTGACTAAGATATAGACTAATTTGAAATTAGATGAGTGATATTATTATGTAAACACATTATAATAAGGATGATTAAGAATGTCACTCAATCATTATTTGAGAAAGAAATATAAGGAATGTAGAATTCTTTATGTATCTTTAGTCTTTGAAATTTTTTTTGAATGCTTTATTCCTCTTTTTGATGTACCACTTTTTTACCTTTGGAACCCTTGATACATGAATTTTTCTTTCTTTTTGGTTTGTTATGCCTCCTCTTTTACTTATACTATAGAAATTCTTGTTTTCTTTTTTGCGTCATTTCTAATTTAATTTGGTTTTACCTATTGATGAATCGTGGTTTGTAAGGCCTTGATATCAAATACATGATATTGTAGCTTGGATAACGATATCGAATACATGATATCATGATTCTTGTGTAGGCCTATAAATATAGCATTTAGGTGCATAGGAACTGAGTTAGTTGGTAAATCTTAGGGTAGAGTCTTTTTGTCAGTTTTTAGTTGGTTTTCAGTTCTTTTCCAAGTGCATGCCCATAGTGTGATGTTTGTAATTGTATGAAAACTTTGTTCAAGAGTGATGTACTTCGACATGCACACAACTGGCAATAAAGATTGAGATTACTCCATCATTGCAGCATTTACTTAATTTTTAATTTATTAATTCTTGATTATTATTTATTATTTACTTAGTTAATATTTCTTTATCATTATTTACTATTCCTATTGTTAATGTGGAATGAGTACATCTTAATTACCAACATTTAAGTGTAAGTACTTGGTAACTTAGTAGCATATCTAGTGGTGCTCAATTAATATGTGCTTGGTAATCCCAGAGGTAGTACATGAGGTCCAAGATCCATATGGATGATAAAGGATGGATGCTCATCACACTTAAGCTAGTTTAGATTTTACTCCATATTTCTTATTAGCATAATCACAATTATTTTCAACTGTCTCTAGGAGTAGCATAGTATTAGAAACCACATCATACACCTCACTTTGGACTAAACCATATGTGACAAAGAAAATACTAGTCTAGGTGGGAAGACAACAAATTGCAATCAACGTGTAACTATCTAGGTTCCATAACTAGTCCATTTATGGAGTTCGACCAGATCCCGTGTACACGCTCGTATTCATATGATTGAGTGTAGGGGTACCTCACTACTCATCATTGGCATCATTTCTGGGGATGGTGCTAGTTATTTAGATTATTTATATCATACAAGATCGCTATAAGGAAGTAGTAATGATATATCTTATAGAAAGAAATTAATTGTAAATAAGTCACACATAATTCCCAATAATGTTTCTCTCACAAGATGATGTTAATGCAACAACTAGCAAGATAATTCATTGGAGAACCAACAAAATATATGACGATGAAGAAGTTCGGTGTACTCAATCTTATGCAAGAGTCTCATATGTTCATGGACACCCCAATGATACTTAAGGACTCTTGTCATCCAACCCAGAAACCTTTAACGAGGAAGGGACATCCCATGGAATGAGGGGGCCCATAATGCTTAGGACCTTCTCAATGGTTAATAAGAGTTTATCTAGGGATGATTGGGAGAATTACAAAAGTCATGATGAGTGTTCTAGTTCTCTCTCTTCCTCTATTCCTTCAACATCATGTCATGACATGGATGACTATTTCTCAAGGGGTCAGCATAGAAATAAAAATCGAATCCACAGATAAAGTTAGGAATGCCAACATGAACAAAGACAACATCGTCCCAACTCACCAACTCATAACCTACATAGTGACGATGAACCCCTGTTAGCCACTAAGAGCCTAATGAATATACAAGAGGCTATTCAAATACCCTGTTGGCATCATAAGGAAAGCCATCTACCTAGGCTTGATTTAAACAACTTTCTGAAGTTTTCAGGAGGCTATGATTTAGATCCGCAACATCATTTACAAGCCTTCTATGATGCTTGTGCATGGAAAAATATTGATAATGTGTGGTAAAGACTTAATCTCTATCCTCTGACACTCATTGGCCAAGCAAAAGTATGGTATAGATCTTTAAAACCCAAATTAGTTCACTATTGGCTGACAATGATAGAACTCTTGAATGAAAGATATCAAACCTATGCAAGAGTGTCAACCTTGAGGAGACAAATCCAAGAATGGAAACAAGGGTAACGTGAACCCTTGTACATGGCCTTAGAAAGATGTTATTTATTGTTAAGCAACTACCCAAGCCATGGGTTCTCCGAGGAAAGGCTAATGTATCACATCATGGATGGGCTTCATAATGAAAGAAGGGAGACCTTAGGGATGTATGCCCCAAATCAACTATATGAACTATGAACCCACCAATTTCAAGAGCTTATTAAGTGAGTAGCAAAAGAAGAAGGAGAAATAGCCAAATGGGAGAATATTGAAAGATATCAACAAGATCAAAATCTTAAAATAACAAAGGTGCATAATCATGAAGAGGAGAAATCAAATCACCTTAAGGAGGTGGAATCATCTTTGCCAATACTACAATCACTAGATGAAATTGAGGCAAAGATCAATAAGATGATGGAATGGGTACATGAAAAATTTGGAGAATATGCAAACATTATTAGAGGTGGAACCATGCATGAACACTCTAAAAAATAGGATAAATGGAGGGTTCCAAAGCAAGAAACAAGATAGAACACCACTCGACAATCAGAAATAAGGGTTGAAGATAATAAGTATAGGGGCTCAACTGCTAATCGTAAGTATCAATGCAATGTTTCTTTGTACGATCACCCTAAAATTCAATGCTGAGTATTGTCACATTTACATGAGCATTGGGGAGGAATGCTACATCTAGATTTTGTACAAAAGTACCATGTCCAATTGTAGTGGAAAAACCCCCAGTCATGGGGGAGACCACCGCTAAATAAACCACATCCTTCATATACCTTGACATCAAATGTTTATTATGTTCAACACCCTATTTCCCCAACTAGATCAACATCCTCTAATTCACCTCATCATTATCATTCTCCCAAGTCCTATCAACCCATGTCCTCTCCCATGAGATCACCACCTCATGTTCCTTATGCTCCTCCTTGTCCTTAATATTCTCATCCTTTACCTCCTTATACATTGCCACTAGTAGCACCAAAAGGTTTTGCATCATAACACCAATCCACGAACATTACTTGTGCTACTACTGTCAATAGTAGTGGAGGTCCTCCACAACATCAAAAGCATCCTTTCTTTAGGCATGACTATAGAAAGAGACATCATGGTTCTGAAATCACTGCATCCTCTAACTCAACACAAGCCTAAGACTATGATGCATCTTCCTCTTTGAATCCCACACCTCCTATTACCTCATTCAGGCCACCAATTAACACTCCAACAACCATCTGGGCCAATGGATATGACCACATGGAGGAACATATTGATGCTTGCATACCATCTTATGGTCATGAGTGCCATAGTGGATTAGCTCCTTATCACATGTTCACATCTTATAATCTATCCCACTATGCCTACTTCAATCAAGTGTGTGAACCCCAATTTTGGTACATCCCTGCCATGACATCACAAGACACCCAGTGGTTTGGATATGGCTAGACCCCAATGCTTCCAACATGCATGGATCCAAATTTTCCATTTATTAATTCTAGCCATGTTCAAAGGTTTAGTCATGCAGGATACCCCCCATTGTAATAAGTAGAATTAGTAAATATTTTTCTATTTCTTTGGTCTTACAATTTCTTACTTTTCAATTTTTATTCTCTAATTTTTCATTTTTTTAATTTATCATTTTATCTTTTTGTGGGTAATCTCATCGGTAAATAAAATACTCATGTGACTCATCGGTTGAGGTGTTGTTCTATGCTATCAAGTCTCAGGGGACTAATTATTTGGACAGTGAGCCCCACAACATCCACCCACCCATTCTATTAATAAGAGGTTCTACTATGGGTACGATGATATTCTTGTCATCATTAAAACTTAAAAGTAACTTTATATTCATTATTTCTAGAGCGAAAAATGATGGACTAAGTGAGAATGGCTAGGGTGTGACATCAAGAGGACTTATGAATTATCTTTGGTGACATCTATAGATGCTCTCATGCAGCTTGGTTGTACTAAGGTCCTTGTAGATCCAACAAAAAATGGAAGTAATATTAATAAAGGAAATCAATAAATAAACTCAATATTGTTTTAGAGGGTTCCACTAGAAAGGCATGCACCTATGCTTGAAGGTTGGTGGCTTCTCTAGATCACCGTTGGCAATGACAAAGTGCCAAAGTAGCCAAGTGAAAAGAAAGAAGAAAAAATAATAACAAAGGAAAGATTAAGAAGAATGTGCCATAGAGAAATTTCAAATCACTCCTCCCTTGGACAAAATGCTAAGTGATTGTACACCTTGTTATCATGGTGCTCTTATGGTTGTCCATCATTAGATGAAACAATATGATGTCACTAATCAGAGGCATGGACTTGATCTTGATTTTGGAGTGAAAGGCTAATGATACATTAATCATGCCCCACACTCAAGATTCATTGTGCTCAGGGTTAGTTACCTCATGTACCAATTTCTACAATCCCTTCTATGATTTATTTTACCCCACTATCCAAATATTTTTTTTACTTGTGTTTTATGTGGCATAGAACTCATACCTCATCATAGTGGTATTTAACATGTGTGTGTTTTGTTGCACTGGTGAGGATTTCATTTAACCCTTTTAGTGCCTATAGATATTTTAAGGTGTGGTTACGTAAGGGCATGATAGGTAGGAACCTGCTTTGGGGAGGATCCACTTGTGTAACTTTTGTAATTTTCACTCGTTGCATATCATCACATCATCTTATACCCTCCAAGTATTGCATTGCTAAAGTTATCCTTTCCTTCATCATCATTTTAATTTGAACATTCTTGTGCACCACTACATGTTCTTTTTCTTCACCCTATTCACAAACTTCATTATAAAATTCCACTTCAATACACTTTTCGTTCCTTTAGGTCTCCTCAACGTTACCCTAGATCTTTCAAATTTACCTTAAATCCTTTATTTTGGCCTTGGAAATTCAAAAATTTATCAATTTTTCCAAGTACCCTATTTCAGAAGGGACAAGATATCAGGTACCTAGTATCAGGTTTGATGTGATATTGGGTCCGCACTAGCACGTACGCGATATCGCATCTATAATATCTATATATATGGACCCCCCATGCACGCGCGTCAATGTCATTTTCCATTATTCATGTGAGGGGAGTTGCAATTTTCTTTCATGAATTCTTACACTCTAAGCACCCATCATTCAAAAATTAATGTCTTTCTCATTAATGCTTCGATTCTCATTCTGATTGAACTTGCTTAAACCCAGAGTATTTAACTTAGTTATGGGGAAAGGGTACACTCCAAGTTGTGTGTAGTTTCTTTGAAATTTTCCATTGCCCAAAGGATATCATAAGGGGTAAGTGACCTTAAGAAATGCTAAAAACATATGCGAATTTAATTTTATTTCTTCACCTAGACCATGAAAATTATTTTTTGGAGTCACCTAATTAAATTAGGGTTGATATCAAAACTTTTAGGGAGATTTTCATGAAAAATTCTAACTCTGAAATCACACTAGGCAAGAAATGAATTTATTAAAGGCAATGAGTAAGGTATAAATCAAATTTTGTTAAATGAAATTACTAACAAATGATCCTGTGTGATTGTAGGTGGTCCATAAATGAGGAAAACATGGAGGACCCTCTCAGGATGCATCCAAATGACCAAGGAGAGGTAGAGGCCAAGCTCCTCTCATAAAACATGTCGAATAGGAGGCACAATCATTTAGCATTCATCAAGAACCTCTTGTTACTACACAATCTAGGAATGAAGAAGGTGGAGAAGGAAAGGCACCTGAATAGGGATAACATCTCACATTATCTCTGAAATGCATTCAGGAAATTCAGGAAAGGTCCACATTAGCAAAAGTGATCGTGGAACTCAATTTTGGACCTTTTACCAAATTTTCCCTTGAGTTAGTCAGAGATCAACTTAAAGGGTCTCCACTATGGCTTGTTCTCTTGGAGAGTGGTGATTGGTACTTAGGGGAGATGTACCAATTTTGACATAAAAAATAAGAAGGTTCCACCACTAATATTGTTGGGATTTCAGTCAATTTCTCTACCAAGGCCATTTTGGAAGTTCTAAACCTTCCGAATATAGGGCCCAAGGTTACTCACCTATCCACTTGCTTTAACACTAATGTATGAAAAATATGGTTAAAAAGGACATATGGCAAGGAGGATAAAACATATGGAGAGCTCACACTTGAAGAGAGGATCTATTTTAAAATTGGTACCTATCACCTCTTCTCAAAAAAAGGATTAAACAGAATTTTCACCTATGTAGCTAGAGGAAGTGCAATCCTGATGGGCAAGGTTGATGCCAACTTGCCACATCTATATCTCATAGAAATATTAAGTTGGTTTGAAGAACATAAGATAGGGAAGTTTGCATTGCCTTTTCCTTGCCTAATCAAGAAGTTTTTCCAATGTGCTAGAATTCTGGGGCACACCAATAACATCCCTAAAAAGGCTCAAAATGCCTCATTTTCNAGTTTTTCCAATGTGCTAGAATTCTGGGGCACACCAATAACATCCCCAAAAAGGCTCAAAATGCCTCATTTTCCAAATTACTGAAGCCACTAGCACCAAGGAAAGATGCTGGTGAGACACTAGATCCTAAGTAAGAGTAGATGGTTGGACCCATTGCACCTCAAACAACTAGGCCTAACTAGCTTCTGGACACAAGGCCCAGTCAACAATAGGAAGTGGGGCCTAGCACACAACCGACAGGCTAGCAAGACCAACCATTGCCACTACCGTAGGACTATCAACTGTTAATGAGTCATCTCTAAGCCATCGTTAAATCAATTAGTTGGGGAAGTTGTGATGAGTTAAATCTCTTCAAGATCATTGATGATGCTGTACAACCCACATTCTCAACTGATTGCACATGGGGTGAGGTTTCCATCCAAACAAAAGGAGGGGAATCACATTGGTCATAACAGATCTCTAGAAACATTGCACCTTTTCAAGTGCAATTAGAAACTAGTGAAGGAGCCACAGTACTGGTTATGCAACACCAGGATGTAGTAGGAGTAGTAGAAGTGGTCACAAACCATATCAAATAATCATTCAATGTTCTTGTTGTGCCACTATCAAATTTCACAGGAGCACGTTGGTGAGCAATGAGGTATCCCTACGCTCAACCATACGAATACAAGTGTCCACGCACAATCCGGTCAAATTCCATGGACTAAGTGCTTATGAGCCTTTGTGGAACAAGAATGGGTTGATTAATCATTCTCTTCCCAAATCTTACTTGTATGTCATGATTATATGGTTAAGTAAACTTGAGGCATATGATTTTTATACTTTTTATGTGTTTTTATGTCCTGCTACTAATAAGGGAAGAGAGAGATAGCTAAGTAACTAATTTAATTGGACTACTTATTAACTAGGATCTAACTAATCCTAACACTAGTATTCGTTCCCACTTGCCATATACATCTTGAACCAGTGCAACACCATTGGGATTACCAAACGCTAATTATTACTAGGTTACGAAGTGTTACACGCATGCTCAAAGTGATCGTACTGTGTGTGCTTACTTAAGAGTGTTGTAGGGTGAGAGAGAATCATTAATTAACTAAGGAAAGCATTAAGTAACAGTAATTAACATTAATTAATCTATTCTTAATGTTGCAAGGTTTATCACAAAGTTAGTCTTTATTGCTGTACACAAGGTGTGCTCAGGTACATAATGCTCGAATAAAGATCTGTTCACTTTATGACTCCTACTATGGGCATGAAAAAATAATTCTAACTCTAAGAGGGAGAAAAGGCAAGAGTTTGGCTAAGGGACTAAGACTGACTATGCAAACCAAGTGTGCATGTCTCTCATTTATAGGCAATGAGGCAGGTTGCGATATCACATGCGTGATATCGCAAGGAAGGCCACGATATCGCGTACATGATATCATGGATGCAATATTGCGAACACGATATCACGGGTGTGATATTGTGGCTCATCATACCCCCACAACTAAATGAAAACTCATCCATGAGTTCCTTACAAAATATTGGGAAGTTATGAGATTATTCATTGAATGAGAATTGATGGTGAAATGGGATGATAGATTTAAAATGCCTAGTGAATGAATCAAAAAAGATATTACAACATTGGTGTTCATGTCCTTTATGGGGAACATTATACATAAATGACATCCAGGCCTCCATTTGATAGCTTGAAGAGAGAGAGAGAGAGAAAAGAAAATGAGGCACATTTCTGCCGATGCCATGATTGCACCTTCCATTATTTATCCATAGCCACGTGACCAAACTTATTCCTGGTGTAAACATTCTAGCTTCAGTCCATCCCAAGCGCTTCCTCCTATTCCAATCCATAGTTTGTGTAATTTTCATTTTCACACACAACAAAGTCACAAATGAGCAAGGATAAGTAAGCCACAATGCAATTGATACCTTGCCTTGATATAAAGCACATTGGTTGGGTTGTGGTTATGGAAGAAGTTGGGTTAGAGGCTTATTACTGATAACTACCCAAGGTGTAGGGGTTAGGCAAGTAGTGGAATGGAGAAATTGAAAAATTTGTGCAAGGGACCCTATGACTAAGAGTGAACCTATGGTAGCAATAAGATGGAAAAATATAAGGAATAAGAAAGATGGGAAAAATAACAACAGTAATGCCAATAAAGTGGATGTTAAAGATGGGGATGAAACAAGACATGGTTGATTGCAGAGAATGTTTAGGGAAAAGAACTTAAAAATTTCACCAAAAAGTAATTCTAGTGGATCCTCCCCAAAGCAAGATCATGCCCTTTATGCTCTGACAAGCTCACAAAACAAAGAGTCTGTAGGCTTTAGGAATGTCATATGAAAGCAAGATTTTAAAACTTACCCACAAGAGTTTACCAAGGAAGAAAAATGCATCAACCAAGATATGGACTAATCATAAAATTGGTAATGAGGTGGAAAATGAAAAGAAATATGGAGAGTAGAAATGGAATGGAATCCCAAAAGCAAAGTTGTGTAAAGTCCCTTGTGTATGTCATGGTTAATGTGACTGAGTAGAAATTATTCCAAATCTGGACTCAAACTAGCCACACTCAGTGACCTTGCATCAATACATGTGGCCAATCCAACAAAAATGCCTCCATAAAGAGTCACAACCATCCTAAGGAGAGCGAGATGGAGAAGCAGGAAGTGAGAAAGGGCCTTAGTTAGAGGAAACCTTTAGGCATGGGTAGCATGTCTTTCCAGTGCCATAACCAATGCTTGTAGCCCATATTGCTTTATTATGTCTAAGGGGTATGATTTGAATTCCCACTTTTTATTTTTTTTACATGAGAAAAACACTATGCAAAGACTTATTTTTATTCACTTAGCTTCCTAATATTTTATCAATGGCAAAATGGTAGAAAACCCAAGAAAATGCATCCAAGCACCCAAGAGAATGGTCAGCACAAATGCATCAAATCCCCTTAAAGTCACATCCTTTTCAACCATTGAGTCCTTCCTTTAGATTGAAAAATACTAAGCCACCAATTTATTAGGAAGTTGATTAGAAAAAGGGACTATACAGTTCCAAGTCAAGGGAGACCATAGAGTTGAATGGATCAATGGATGATGTGGACTCATTGCCTATTTTATCAAAATAACCATATCATAATATTAGCATCATAATTTAGAGGTAAAAACCAGACATTAGCAATCAATAGTATATAATTCAATCTACCATCAGGAGCACTTATTGTATGATGAATGAAAGTAAATTAACCAAACAAAGAAATAGTAAAAATGTGAACAATGATGTAAAACAAAAATAAGAAAGATTAAAGAAATGTGTAAAACAAAAAATACAAAAAGTACTAAGGACCTAGAATGGTTGGCATAGGTGGCTATCTCCCCCATGACTAAGTTGGAAGGAGGAGATCTGAAATAGCGAGCAAGGTTGTCCACCAATAGAGGTAGTATGAGTACTGGCTATTCTAAGCTCATGGAAGGGTCTATAATAGCCAGTATATCCAAGGAATGATAAGATATCTTTAATATTTTTAGGCTATCAAGTAATTCCTTGGATAACTTTAATCTTTTTAGGGTCTACCTCTATCCCTGTTTATGAGATCTTATGCCCTAATACTACACCTTCTTAGACCATTAAATGGATTTTCTGCCAGTTAAGCCTTAAATTGGTTTCTACATATCATTTTAATACTTTCTCTAATTAGTCCAAGACTTGATCAAAGTTTGCTCCGTAGGTGAAGAATTCATTCATGAAGACCTCCATACCATTTCCTATCTACTGCTAAAATATGATTACAACTAACCGTTAAAATGTTGCAGGGGCATTGCACAAGCCAAATGACATCTGTTTGTATGCAAATGTTTCCCAAGGACTGGTGAACATAGTCTTGGCTTAGTCTTCTGGGGCTATTTGTATTTGGTTGTACCGATTGTACCCATCTAGAAAACTATAGTAGTGATGCCCTGTGATGGTGTCTATGACTTGGTCAACGAATGGCAACGAAAAGTGGTCCTTGAATGTTGCCATGTTTAGTAGCCTGAAATCTATGCACACCCTCCATTTGCCTCCTTTTTTAGGCACTATCACTAAGGGGATAACCCATTTGCTATTAGCAATGGGGTAGATGAACCTAGCTTTTAGAAGCTGTTTAATTTCTTCCTTAACTCCTTGCTTCAACTTTGGGTTCAATCGCCTTTGCGATTGTCTTCGAGGCTTCATGGAGGGGTCGATGTAAATCCTATGTTGGCATATCCTAGGATCTATTCTAGTTAATTTAGGATATGACCAAGTGAAGACTTTCGACCATTTATTTATCATCATCACCAGTCTCTCTTTTTGTTAAGGAGCAAGCTTCACGTTAATAATTACTGATTTTCTATTTTTAAGAAACATGTATTCCACACTTGTCAGCAATGGTTTTAGTTCAAGAGGCTCTTGCTTAAACTTATAAGGGATTTCCAACTTTCCCCAGTTGATATTCTCAAGGTCAAGACTTGAAAGTTGGCAATGGACTTGCTCTAATGTGTCTATGCTATCGATGTAGGCGCAAGTCAAACCCTGAATTGGTTAAATGCATATAGTTGAACTACTCTCTTGATCAGCTATCACCCACTAGGTGCCTTCCTATCCTATGGCTGATTCATATAGGCATCTTTGTATATCATTCACTTGTGCACACTGATTGCATGTAGGTAATGTTAAACATTGCATGAACCATGTCTTCTGCACGCAATTACACCTTCAGTCACTGTATGTGATGCATGGAACTTTCTTCTTCTTGATCTTTCCAAATGTATTTTTCTTTGATATTTTTAGGGAAAGATCATAGATTCCTAGGTGCACATCAACTATGCTTAATCATGCTCTTTTCATTATGATTGGGAAGTTCCCCTTACTGTTGTTTACTTGAATCACTAGGAAGTCGGCTAGATATGACCATCCACAAACAGTGGTGACAATGTCCTCCACTAGTCCCAATGGGATAGTGATGGATTGGTCGGACAACTCTAAATGAATGTTACTCTTTTTTAGTGGAGGTAGGTTCCAGGCCTTGTACATTTCTTGGGAAATCAAGTTGACACTAGAACCTGAATTCAAAAGATCTTTGCACAACTCATTTCTACTGATTTGTAGATATATTAGAGGACTCCTAGGATATGAGAATTTCCTAGGAAGATATCTAGATTTTATCCAATTGGTGATGGCATGAGTTAACATGATCATATGCATTGAGTGTGGTTTTTGGATTGAAGGGAGCTCCAAAGCTTCAAGTGATAGTGAGGTGGTTGAAGAATCAGCTACTTGTGGTTGCAAGGGCTTAGTCAGATTTTTGGTTCTAAAGAAAGGTATTTTCTTCATGCAGTTGTCAGAACCAATAGTAGGTTGAGGGTTAATAGCCCTTGTGGCGTTACGTTGCTGTGGCTGGGTAGGGATTTCACCCTACATAGCTGCAGCAGGTGGTAATGGAGTTAAGGGTGGAAGAGGTGCAACCATATGAGAAGGATGGTATCTTTGTGGAAAATCGCCCCTAGGAGAAGGAGTCCTATAGTACTCATGGGCTTGGTAGTAAGGTTGAGGAGTAACATAACTAGTAGAGTCACATGGAGAGACTAGTTGCTGTACATAATATCCATACGGGTCAGGTTTCTAGTAAGGATACTATTGTCATGGTGGTGGCATTCCTCATAATTGTGGGTATTGCCACTATTGATACTGCTTGATTGGTTGTGGTGGAGTTCCACTTGGATAATATGTTAAGTATTGGTGGAACTATCTTGAGTTACCTTGAGGATAAGGTAACCTTCGGGGTGATTTCCTTTTGTTTAATCATGGGTTAAGTGCATACACTTGAGACTCATGAAAATGTGAGATTATAGGGCAACATCCCTTAGGATGGTCATATTGGCATATCTCGCATCCACTATCATTGTCTATATTTGAATCCAAAACCTCCTTGATAATGGCAACTTTTCCCTTACCCTTGTTACATGCATGTTCAATTTCTCTCTTTTGTCTTTTTTCACGATCACTACCTTACTCTCTAGACTCTTCTACTATTTTAAGAATGGTTTGAAATATATCATTTAGGGAATCCCACATTTGGTCTACCTTTGCTGATACTTTCGATGCTAATTTTTGGATAGGCAAGGTTTTGTTATTCACCATCTCTTTGAGTGGTGACTCTTCTTCATCTTCACAGAATCCTACTTCCCTCTTTTGGATGGAAAGATCTCTATTATGTTCGTATTNTCCTACTTCCCTCTTTTGGATGGAAAGATCTCTATTATGTTCGTATGCACTCTCTCTTTTTCTTAACTCACCTTCTTCTTTAGCAACTTGCTCCAATAATCTTTGAACTTGATGGATCCTAAGCTCCGATAGCCTCTNCTTCTTCTTTAGCAACTTGCTCCAATAATATTTGAACTTGATGGATCCTAAGCTCCGATAGCCTCCCTTAGGTATACATCCCAAGGGTTCTTCACATTTCATGCCTTAGCCCATCAATGAGATGGTGTAGTTGATCCCTCTACAAATAACCATGGCTAGGACATCAATGTAATAGTGCATAATATCGGCCCATGGCAACATCCAAGGGTTCATGTCCTCCTTGTTTCTAGCCTTGGATTTACTTTCGCAAGTTAGACACTCGGGAGTACATTTGGTACTTATTGTTGAACAATTCTAACATGGTACTCCAATTACAAATGGATTCCAGTTCTAAGGACTGGTACTAGCTCTACACTTCTTTCACTTGTGTTTATGGGAATAACTTAATTTTTTGCCATTTGCTTTCTATGTTTTGTAAGGAACATGCATCATGAAATGCTTGTAGATGATTTTGAGGATCAACATTGTATCCCCCTTCAAATCATGGGATATTATGCATGTCTAATGTCTTAATCCTACTATCCTTTTGGTGCCTTATTGGGATCCTAATGGCCTAGGTTATGTCTAGCATACTTTGAGTAGTGAGTATGGGTTCATTGTGATCGTCCCGTCTGTGGCATTTATGATGCTTATGTTGTTCCCTACTCTCCCTTCTTTCATGGTGTGTTTCTCTAGAGTGCCCTTCTTTCATGGTGTGTTCCTTTTTTAGACCCTTTATGTCTGTTGGTACCAGAATCCAAGTTATGGATAGTTGAGTAATGATTCTAATACACAATCCCTTAACCGAAGTCAACGAGAGGAACATCATTATGTGGGCGACTACCTAAGGCAAGTTCACCACCCTCATTTCTGCTTAAGACATGTGGGACATTCTACTACAACTTTCCTTTCATGGATTCATGAAGTCTCTCTTGTTACAAATCCCTTTGATGCTATGCCTCCATGGGTTGATACTTTCTTTATTCATGATCATGCACAACGTACTCTACCTATAAGTGCTGCATAGCAATTCATGTGAGATCACAAAGCATTTCTGGGACAGAGCAATAAAGAGGTAACACTATGTTACCTTCTAAGTCTCACCAATGTAGTTGTTCATCTTGGTGGAGGATAAAGGTAAATTTCGGTACATATTCATTGAGATGAACATATACGACATGAAATTGTTGAGGGGTTGGCTAATTATCATGTGTACTATGCCTCCAATTGTTTCCTGTATTAGACCTAGGTGGTGAAACACTTTCATACAAAGAAGGAGATATGATTTTCTATTCATTGTGCAATGTATTATTATTTATTATTTCTCTTTAACTAACCCCAAGGGTTTGTTCCAACGATGTAAAATATTTCCTATGTTCTAGTTAGCACACAAACAAAAAAGTCCTCAACAATGGTGCCAATGATGATTGATGAGGTATCCCTACGCTCAACCATACGAATACGAGCATCCACACATGATCAAGTCAAATTCCAAGGACTAAGTGCTTATGCACATTTGTGGAACAAGAATGGGTTGATCAATCATTCTCTTCCCAAGCTTAGTTGTATATCACGATTGTATGGTTATGTAAACTTGAGTGATGAGAGCAGTTATTCTAGTAGTTTTTTCTAATTATTAGAGTGGAAATTTCTCTAAAATTAGAGTGGAAGTTTCTATAAAATTAGAATGGAATTTTTTCTAATTATTATAGTAGTTACTCCAAAGCCTATAAATACAGTGCCCAGGCGCACAATTTAGGGAATAAGTCTTGGAAGGAAGTCTTTCAAGGGAAGTCTTTTAGGAGTCAAGTAGCAAAAATTTTGTAGTTAGAATATTTTCCAAGTGCCTACAGCAGGAGGAGGTCTAAGTGTGGACGGATCTTTATTCAAGCATTGTGTACCTGAGCAAACCTTGTGTACAACAATAAAGACGAGCTCTTGGATTCATCCTTGCAGTACTTAAGATTTTTTTTCTTACGCATTTCCTTTATTTTATTTTCTTTTACATTTATTTTATTTTATTTTATGCACTTTACATTTCTTTTATTAGCACACACAATACGATCACTTCGAGCACATGTGTAACACTTGGTAACCTAGTAACGATTAGCGTTTGGTAATCCTAGTAGTGTTGTGCTGGTTCAGGATGTGTACAACAAGTGAGAATGGATACTGATGTTAGGATTAGTTTAAATCCTAGTTAATCAGTAGTTAAGTTAAATTAGTCACTTAGTTATCTCCGTCTCTCCTCCCTTATTAGTAACAGGACATAAAAACTTAAAAGCTATAAAAATCATATGCCTCAAACTTACTTAACCATACAATCGTGATATACAAGTAAGTTTGGGAAGAAAACGATCAACCAACCCATCCTTGTTCCACAAAGGTGCATAGGTACTTAGTCCTTGAAATTTGACTAGATTGTGCATGAAATGCTTGTATTCGTATGGTTGAGCATAGGGGTACCTCACTGCTTATCATTGGCACTGTTGCCAAGGACTTAGTTGTTTGTGCACTAACTAGAACATAGGAAATCATTCACATCATTGGAACAAACCCTTAGAGTTGATTAAGGAAATAATAAATAAGAGTACATTGCACACTGAATAGAAAAATATGTCTCCTTCTTCATATGAAAGCACCTCATCACCTAGGTCTGAAATAGGAAATAATCAGTAGTGTAATACACATGACGTTGATCTGTCAATTCCTCAACAAGTTTGAGTGGTATATATTCATCCTGATGAGTATATACTAGACTTCACCTTTCTCCTCCATCAAGATGAACACTACGTTGGAAAGACTTAGAAGGTAACATAGTGTTACCTCCCAATCATGTAGTCCCAAGCATGCTTCTTCATGCTCTCACACGAATTGGCATGCCACACTTACATGCAGAATACGTTGTGCAAGACCATGACTCGAGAGCATACCATCCCATAAAGGAACAACATCAAAGGGATTTGCAACAGGAGAGACATCATAATTCTTTGAAGGGTAAGTGGTCTAAGGATGTCCCACATGTTTTAATCAAAAATGAGGGTGGTGAACCTACCTCAGGCAGTCGCCCACACAACAATGTTCATCATCTCCTTCATCATTGTTGTCTTCACCTTCATCATCTCCTTCACCCTCTCCTTCAACATCTGGACATGGTCATAAAGAAAAAGACCATGGGGATAAAGGTAGGCAAAGTGGAAGTCATGGATGAAACAACTAGGAAAGGGGATGAAGGCACCCTAGAGAGTCATGACATAGAAGAAGGGAGAGTAGGGAACAATGTAGGCATCATAGACACCATGGACAAGATGATCATGATGAACCCCTACTTGCTACTTGAAGTATGTTGGACATAATTGAGGTTGTTAGAATTCCAACAAGGCACTAGAAAGAAAGTAGGATCAAGATATTAGATAGGAACAATATCCCATTATTTGAAGGGGGATATAATGTTGATTTTTAGAATCACTTACAAGCATTCCATGATGCATGTGCCTTAAAAAATATAGAGAAAAAATGGCAAAAACTTAAGTTGTTTCCATGGATACTAGTTAAAGAAGTGGAAAGCTAGTACCAGTATTTAGAACAAAAATCCATTTGTAGGTGAAGTACTATGTTAGAACTATTTAATGACAAGTACCAAACGTACTCCCAAGTGTCTAACTTGCGAAGGCAAATCCAAGGCTGGAAACAAGGAGGACATGAACCCTTGGATGCTACAATGGGTTGATATTATGCATTGTTACATCGTTGTCCTGGCCATGGTTATTTGCAAAGGGATCAACTGCACCATCTCATGGATGGGCTTAGGCATGAAACGAGAAGAACCCTTGGGACTTATGCCCAAGGGAGACTATATGAGCTTAGGTCCCATCAAATTCAAAGACTATTAGAGCAAGTTGCTAAGGAAGAAGTTGAACTATGAAAGAGAGAAAATGTGGAAGAGTATAACCAAGATCCTTCCCTCTGGAAGAGGGGAGTAAGATTTTGGGAGGATGAAGAAGAGTCACCACTTGAAGAGATGTTGAATAGGAAAACTTTGCCTATCCAAAAGATGACATCAGAAGTTTTGGCAAAGGTAGAATAAATTTGGGATTCCCTAGAAAATAGATTTCAAATTGTTCTTAAAATAGTAGAGGAGTCTAGAGAGCAAGGTAGTGAGAACAGAAAAAAGAGAGAAGTTGAACATGCACGTAGCAAGGGTCAAGGCAAAGTTTCCATCATTGAAGAGGTTGTGGATTTGGAAACAGAGAATGATAGTGGATGTGAGATATGTCAATATGACCATCCTAAAATATGTTTCCCTATAATCTCACATCTGTAGGAGTCTAAGCTGTATGCACTCAACCCACGATTAAAAAAAAGGCAAACACATCGAAGGTTACCTTATCGTCAAGGTAACCCAAGGTAGTTCCACCAACCCTTAACATATTATTCCAATGGAACTCCACCACAATAGATTGAGCAATATCAATAGTGGCAACACCCAAAATCATGGAGAATGCCACCACCAAGGCAACAATATCCTTACCTACAGCCTAACCCATATGGATATTACATGCAACAACCAATCTCCCCACATGAATCTACTGGTCACATCACTCCTCAACCTCACTACCACTCCTACAAGTATTATGGGACTCCCTCTTCTAGAGATGATATTATGCAAGAATATCATCTTCTCATTCGGCCGCATCTCTTACACCAATAGCTCCACTACCACCTGCTCCCATGATGCAAGGTGAAATCCCTACCCAACTGCAACAACATAATACCACGAGGGCTGTTAACTCTCAACCTACTATTGGTTCCAACAACCACATGAAGAAAAGACCTTTCTTTAGAACCAATAGTCCAACCAAGCCCTTGCAATCATAAGTGGTTGATTCCTTAGATGCCTTAGTATCAATCAAAACTTTGGAGCCTCCTTCAACTCAACCACCGCACTCAATGCATACGGTCATGCTAACACATAGTCATGCTAACACATGTTGTTACCAATTTGATCAAAGATGGCCACCTTCCCAAGAAATTCTCTAATCTTGGGAGTCCTCTAATATACTTACAAATTGCTAAAAATGCATCATGCAAGGCTCTTTTGGATTCAGGTTCTAGTGTCAAATTGATTTCTTAAGAAATGTACAAGGCCTGGAACATGCCTCCATTAAAAAAGAGCAACATCTATCTAGAGTTGGCCAGAAAGTCCATCACTGTTCCATTGGGACTGGTGGAAGACATTATTACCACTGTTTGTGGGTTCTCGTACCCAACTAACTTCCTAGTGATTTATGTAAACAATGGTAGGGGGAACTTCCCAATCATAATGGGAAGAGCATGGCTAAGCACCATCGACACATGCCTAGGAATCCATAATCTTTCCTTAGAAATATTAAAGGAACATACATTTGGAAAGATCAATAAGAAGAAAGTTTTGTGCATCACATACAGTGACACAAGGTGTAATTGCATGTAGAGGTCATAGTTTGTGCAAAGTTTAACATTCCTTAAAAATGGAAAATTGGTAATTATCAATGCTAAGCTTGCTCCTCAATAGAAAGAAGAATTGCTAAAATNTTATCAATTCTAAGCTTGCTCCTCAATAGAAAGAAGAATTGCTAAAATGTAATCAATAGATGGTCAAAAGCCTTCACTTGGTCATATCACAAATTAACTAGAATAGATCCTAGGATATGCCAACTTAGGATTTACACCGACCCCTCCATGAAGCCTCGAAGACAACTGTAGAGGCGATTGAACCCTAAGCTAAAGTAAGTAGTTAAGTAAGAAATCGAATAACTTCTCAAGGTTGGGTTCATATACCCCATTGTTAATACTGAATGGGTTATCCCCTTAGTCATTGTGCCTAAAAAGTGAGGAAAATGGAGGGTGTACATAGATTTTAGGCTATTGAATATGGAAACATTCAAAGATCACTTTTCATTGCCATTTGTTGACCAAGTCTTAGACACCATCGCAAGGCATTACTACTACAGTTTTCTGGATGGATATAGCAAATATAATCATATATAAATAGCCCTAGAAGACCAAGCCAAGACTATGTTCACTAGTCGTTTGGGAACATTTGCATACAAACAAATGTCGTTTGGCTTGTGCAATGCCCCTGCAATATTTCAACGACTAGTTCTAAGCATCTTCCAACAACAGATAGGAAATGGTGTGTAGGTGTGAAGGTCTTTATGGATGACTTCTTCACTTATAGAGAAAACTTTGATCAAGCTTTGTACCAGTTGGAGCAAGTGTTAAAAAGATGTGTAGAAACCAATTTGGGGCTTAATTGGCTGAAAGGTCATTTGATGGTCCAAGAAGGCATAGTACTAAGGCACAAAATCTCACACATAGAGATAGAGGTAGACCCTAAGAAAATCAAAGTTATCCAAGGAATTACCCATCAACCAAAAACTATTAAAAATATTCGATAATTCCTTGGACATACTGGCTACTATAGGAAATTTATTTCAAACAATGGTACACACTTCACAGGTGCAACATTTTAGAAATTAATTCAACGTGTAGGGGTTGAGCATAAATTGACTACACCATACCACCCCCAAGTGAATAGTCAAGCAAAAGTCACCAACAGGGAGATTACAAAGATATTGAAAAGAACTATTAGCAAGTTTAGGCAAGACTAGAGCACTAAATTGAACAATGCTCTTTGGGCATGCCACTCCACATGGAAACTCCCTACAAGCTACTCTCTCTATGAGTTAGTGTATAGTAAATTACCAATGCTTCCCATTCAAACTGAGCTCCGTACACTATCCATTACATGTGACCTCAACCTTGACCTTGATCTAGCACAGAAACAATGGTTAGTAATCCTTAACTTTCCAAATGAAAACTGACTAGCTACCCTATCATCTAATGAGTTGCACAAGGCATTCAATAAACAATGTCATGACCTAAGGATTAGGAAGGTTAAATATCAACTGGGAGATAAGGTTCTCTATTGGAATCCCACACATGTGCCACAACGTACTAAATTTCAAAAACTATGGGAAGGATCTTATATTATTTATGCAACTTTTCCTTTAGTGGCCATGACAATATACAAACCTAAGAGCCTAGACAAGAAACTGTTGGTCAATGTACAACAAACCAAACCTTTCCATGAGCTTAGGACAACCAGTACACATGCTACCTCTCTTGGTGGACAAACTTGCTCACTATTTTAGATCTCCTCCTTCCAACTTAGTCGTGGGGGAGATGGCCACCTATGGTAACTATTCTAGGCCCTCAGTTTTTTGAATTTTTGTTTTACACATTTTTTTTTACACATTCTTTCAACTTTTCTTATTTTTTTTTTACACCATCATTCATGTTTTTACTATTTCTTTGTTTGCTTGATTTAATTTTATTTGTCATCTAATAACTGCTCATGATGATGGATTTAATTATATCATATTGATTGCTAATTTTTGGTTTTTACCTTTGAATTATGATGCTGATATTAAGCTATGGTTCTTTTGGTAAAACAGGTAATGAGTCCATGCCATCCACACATCCATATAACTCTCTGGTCTCCTTTGGCTTGGAACTATACAGTCCCTCTTTTTTGAAGTAAACTTTTAATGAATTAGTGGTTGGGTATTTTTGAAACAAAAGAAAGACTCAAAGGATGAAAAGGGTGTGACTTCAAGGGGATTCGATGCATTTATGCTAGCCATTCTCTTGGGTGCTTGGATACTTTTTCTTGGGTTTTCCACCATTATGACATTGTTCAAAAATCAGGAAGCTGAGTGAATAAAAATAAGTCTTTGCATGGTGTGGTTCTCATGCAAAAAAGAAAAAGAAAAAAAAGAAAAAAAAGAGAGTGAGAATTCAAAGCATAGCTCTTAGACATAATAAAGTAATATGGGCTACACCAACTAGTTATGGAACTGGAAAGATATGTTACCCATGCCTGAAGGTTTCCTCTAACTAAGGCCCTTTCTTGCTTCCTACTTCTTCATCTCGCTTTCCTCAGAATGGTGGTGACTCTTTGAGGAAGCATTCTTGTTACTTCAAGTGGATGGATTGGTCATGTGTGTTGATGCAAGGTCACTGGATATGGTTTGTTTGAATCTATATTTGGGATGCGTTCTACTCAATCACATTAACCATAAAATATAAAAGGGGCTTTACACAACCTTTTTCTTGGGATTCCATTCCATTCTCTCCTCTCCATATTTCTTCCCATTTTCCATCTCATTGCTTCCCATTTTCCATCTCATTAGTTCGTTCTAGGTTGATGCATTATTTTTCTTTGGTGAATTATTGTGGGCAAGTTTTTAACTCTTGCTTCCAAATGACATTCCTAGAGCCTACAGACTCTTTGGTTTGTGGGTTTGTCAGGGCATAAAAGGCATGAGCCTACTTTGGGGAGGACCCACTAGCATTTCTTTTTGGTGCAATTGTTAACTTCTTTCCTTTAAACATTTCCTGCAATCAATCATTTCTTGTTTCATCCCCATCCATGACATCCATTTTATTGGTGTTGCCATTGATATTTGTTCCCATCTTTCTTGTTCCTCATATTTTTCCATCTTATAGCTACTGGAGGTTCAATTTTCTCCATTTTACTATTCACCTAACATCTACACCTTGGGTAGTCACCTGTGATAAATCTTTGAACTAGTTTTTTCCATAACCACAACTTAACCAATGCGCTTCATATCAAGGCAAGGTATCAACTACATTATGATTTATCTATCCTTTCTCATTTGTGACTATGTTGTGTGTACAAATGGTGATCATAAAAACAATGGATTGGGCTTGGAGGAAGCATTCAGGATGGACTAGAACTGGAGCATTTACAAAAAGAGCAAGTTTGGTGGTGTGGCTATGGATAAATAGCAGAAGCTGCAATCTTAGCATTGGTAGCAACACACTTCATTTTCTTTCTCTCTCTTTTTGTACAAGCTGCAAAATAAAGGCTTGGATGTCATTTATGTACGATTGTTCACCAAAATGGTCATGAACACTAATGTTGTAATATGCTTATTAATCCGTTCACTGGGCACATTGACTTTGTCATCCCATTTCACCATTAGTTTTCAATTAGTCAATAATCCCATACCTTCCCAATATTTTGTAAGGAACTTGAGGATGAGTTTTCATTTAGTCGTGGGGGTATGATGAGAGCGGTTACTCTAGTGGGTTTTTTTAATTATTAGAGTGGATGTTTTTCTAATTATTAGAGTGGTAGTTTCTCTAAAATTAGAGTGGAGATTTCTCTAAAATTAGAGGGGCAGTTTCTCTAAAATTAGAGTGGCAGTTTCTCTAAAATTAGAGTGATAGTTTTTCTAATTATTAGAGTAGTTGCTCCCAAGCCTATAAATATAGTGCCTAGGTACACAATTTAGGGAAGAAGTCTTGGAAGGAATTCTTGGAAGAAGTCTTGAGAGGAAGTCTTTCATGGGAAGTCTTTTAGAAATATTTTAAGGGTCAAGTAGAAAAAATTTTGCAGTTAGAATATTTTCCAAGTTCCCACAGTAAGAGGTCTAAGTGTGGATGGATCTTTATTCAAGCATTGTGTACCTGAGCAAACCTTGTGTACGGAAATAAAGATGAGCTCTTGGATTCATCCTTGCAGCACTTGAGATTTGTTTTCATACTCATTTCCTTTATTTTATTTTCTTCTACATTTATTTTATTTTATTTTATGCACTTTACATTTCTGTTATTAGCACACACAATACGATGAGTTTGAGCATGCATGTAACACTTGGTAACCCAGTAACGATTAGCATTTGGTGATCCTAGTAGTGTTGCGTTGGTTGAAGATGTGTACAGAAAGTGAGAATGAATACTGGTGTTAGGATTATTTTAAGCCTAGTTAATTAGTAGTTAAGTTAAATTGGTCATTATTTATGTCTCTCTCTCCTCCCTTATTAGCAGCAGGACATAAAAACATAAAATCTATAAAAATCATATGCCTCAAACTTACTTAACCATACAATCATGACATACAAGTAAGTTTGGGAAGAAAATGATCAACCAACCCATCCTTGTTCCACAAAGGTGCATAGGCACTTAGTCCTTGGAATTCGACCGGATCATGTGTGAAACACTTGTATTCATATGGTTGAGCATAGGGGTACCTCGTTGTTCTTCATTGAGACATATGATTTTTATACTTTTTATGTGTTTTTATGTCTTGCTACTAATAAGGGAGGAGAGAGATAACTAAGTAAATAATTTAATTTGACTACTTATTAACTAAACTCTAACTGATCCTAACACTAGTATCTGTTCTTACTTGCCATACACATCTTGAACTAGTGCAACATCACTAGGACTACCAAACACTAATTGTTACTGGGTTAGCAAGTGTTACACGCATGCTCGAAGTGATCGTACTGTGTGTGCTTACTTAAGAGAGTTGTAGGGTGAGAGAAAATCATTAATTAACTAAGGAAAGCATTAAGTCACAGTAATTAATAGTAATTAATCTATTCTAAATGCTACAAGGTTTATCACAAAGTTCATCTTTATTACCATACACAAGGTGTGCTCAGGTACACAATGCTTGAATAAAGATTCGTTTAATTTATGACTCCTACTATGGGCATGCAAAAATAATTCTAACTCTGAGAGGGAGAAAAGGCAAGAGATTGGGTAAGTGAATAAGACTAACTATGGAAACCAAGTGTGCCCACCTCTTATTTATAAGCAATGAGGCAAGATGTGATATCATGTATGTGATATCGCATGAAAGGCCATGATATTGCATACGCGATATCACTGCTCATCACACGTGATGCTCAAACCTTAGCCGATCTCTCAATGACTCCTGCAGATCATAAGGATGTTTTGGATTGGCTTTTGTAGATAGGATAAGTCATGACGTCCTTGTTTGACATCCCTAAAAATGTCACATCAACACAATCAGACCTCATCTCCACAAAAGAAAAGCTGGTCATGGCAGAGGTTAGGGCCGAACATGCAGAGGATGAGTTGAAAAGACTCCAAGATAAGTTCATTGCCTTGCAAGATGCATAGTAGGATTCATTCCAATTCATTCTAATAGACTAGCTAGAGTTGTTTCAAATAAAGTAGCTAAATAAATTATTAAAAGAGAATAAAAGGATGGTAGGGGAAAAAGAGAAGGCTGATTGGGATGCTTCAAAGGCACAAGCTCAAAGCTATGCACATGTCAAAGCATTCAAGGCCTTACAAGAAGAAAAAAAACACCTTACTACTAAAAATCTCCAGTTAACCATAATAGAAAAATAAAAAAATGTTCTCAAGGAGAATTTCTAGCAAATGTGAGAATAATTAATAAGGGTTAACCAGGACATGAATCACTTAGCTAGAGAAAATAGAACCCTCTCAATGGAGGAGGAATGCGTGATCCATTAGAAGAAGGCTATTGAAATAAGCACATGGTAAGGCTATTCACTCTGTAATCAAAGGAACTCATTCTCATTTTGATTATTTGACTCAAGGAAAAGTTGTTATTTATTCAATGGGGTATGATGAATCATGGTTTACCAGTCCCCAAAGCTGAATCCTCAATATCGAATACACGATATTGCAGCCTGGATAACAATATCAAATACACAATATCGTGATTCCTGTGTAGGCCTATAAATATAACATTCAAGCACATAGGAAGGGAGTTAGTTGGTAAATCTTAGGGTAGAGTATTTTTGTCAATTTTCAATTGGTTTTCAATTCTTTTCCAAGTGCATGCTTGCAGTGTGATGTTTGTAATTAGACGGAACCTTTGTTCAAGCGTGATGTACTTGGACACGTACACAATTGATAATAAGGATCGAGATTACTCCATCATTATAGCATTCACTTACTTTTTAATTGTTTAATTGTTGATTATTATTTATTTTTTCCTTAGTTAATATCTATTTATCATTTTTTACTATTCCTACTGTTAATGCAAAATGAGTACGTCTTAATCATGAACATTTAAGTGTAACTACTTGGTAACTCGGTAGCATATATAGTGGTGCTCAAGTAATGTGCCCTTGGTAATCCTAGAAGTAGTACATGAGTACAAAGATGCATATGAATGATTAAGAACAGATGCTCATCACAATTAAGCTAGTTTAGATTTTACCCCATATTGCTTGTTAGTGTAATCAAGATTATTTTCAACTATCTCTAGGAGTAGCATAGTATTAGAAACCAAATCATACACCTCACTTTGGATTAAACCATAAGTGACAAAGCAAATACTAGTCTAGATGGGAAGATAATGAACTACGATCAATGTGTAATTATCTAGGTGCCACAACTAGTCCATCTGCAAAGTTCAATCGGATTACGTGTACATGCTCGTATTCGTATGGTTGAGCATAGAGGTACCTCACTTCTCATCACCTACCATTGGTTTTTTAGTCTTTAGCTCTCAGTTTTGGCATTCAATGGAACCTTCCTTGTCTTAAATATTTTTTTTTGAAGAAACTCCAACTTTTCATTGTTGCTTGTCAAATTGGTCATTGTGGTTTTTATTTTTCTACTAACTCAATTATATATTATTTTTTCTTGACTTCTATATTCTTTTCTTTACAATGTTTTGGACATCATTAATATGAAAAGTAACATTGATAATCATTTTTATACCTTGAAATTTTTTGTCATCGTAAATGGTTTAGTACATTGTATAATCTTTGCTATAGTAACCCATGAACACGACCTTGTTCTTTGATACCAATTGTTGGAGTTGAAAGTAGTGGACGTTGATCTTGATTATTTTCATTATTATGACTTATTCTTGAGATTGAGCTTTCTAAAAAAATAATTAGAAATAGACACAAATGCAAACTAAAAACACTCCATATTGAATGATAATATTTTGATATATGCTTGAACTAGATACTATGCTAAATAATAACTTTCAGGTGTACGAATGGATTATGATAGATCACAATCCTAGGGACAAAAATGGTTATTTGATATTTATATGGTAAAAAGTTTTACAAGAAGGCTTGATGAATTAAGATAAAACTTTGGTTGGAATAATGTAATCTAAAGAGAGGATAAATTGGTAGTTAAGAAGGAACAGAAATGAATCTAATAATAACATTCAAGTTTATGGTCTTATGAGATATTACAAAAAAATTGTAGATTTGAAAACAACCAATGAAGCATCAAGATTTATGAGTGGTAGAATTAGAGAAGAAAAGTATAAGATTTGGCATCATTTTCATAACAAGATTGGAAAGAAATAAGTATATGTTTTGATAAGGTTAATTACTAATGCAATGTTGGGATAGCAATGTTTAAAATTGGAAAACAATGGAAGTTGGATGAGCAATAGCATATATATGAAGTGAAATTTGCAATGAAGGAAAATAGAAAGTAGATGATGGATATCATTAAGATATGATAGGTGTACAAACATTACAAATAAGATGCTTGAAAGTAAATTTTAACATTAGTTTCTGAGAGGAAGCCAATGGAGAGTAGTAATGATTAGTTGTGAACAATATCCATTTTTAGCAATGTAACACAAAAGGAGAAGGGTTAACAATGAAGATAAAGTATACAAAAAACCTTGAGAAGTTGCCAAATAAATGTTGTATTTTTTTGGAGGTTAATGCATTACTAGGAAAACTTGAATTTTTTGATAAGAAATTACATTTGATTGAGTCATCAAAGTACATATTAAAACTTGTTTCAATGCCCCTATTCAATAGATAGATTTTTATTCAACATAAAATATTCACAATGATAGTATATAAATAACAATATTATCCTATGTTGAGAGAGTGGGAGATTGCTTTAAGAATGGTTAATTGTGATATCCAACTTTAGCATTTTAAAGAAATAAATTCACAAACAAAAAAAATCAACATAATGAGTAGATGTTAATAAGTGACATTCTTATAGAATCTTAAAGATAGAGAAATTAAAAGTCGATATGAATTTATTATAGTACAAAAGAGGAGTACTAGAAATTAGATGAGCACTGACATTGAGACAAACAAGATTGGGATGTCAGACATTATAGTCATGAATCTTAATTTAATTATGCTTCAAATTCATGAGAGATATATATGATAATCATGTAAAAAATAAGAATAAGATATTTCTTAAGAAAACATAAGATGATAACCTCAATGTTTTGGAGTAAACATTGAGACAAAGAAGCTTGTTTGTATTTTGCTATAATTTTATGGAGGATCCGATAGTTTTCCTATTTTAGCTATTTTCTAACTGCTTTGATTTGTTGTGCTAGTCTATGGTTTGGTTTTTTTCTATGGAATAGAAGTAAAATGATTCTTTTTAGTGGCTATAATATGGCTATTTAGTTATGCTTCCTTTGGGGTGATGGATTCCTTTTCCATTTCTTGTTCATGGTTTGTTATTATAAATTTTACAATTGCCATTTTTGCTTGCAAACTCTTTGTATAAATGTTTATGTTTTGTTTTATTACAAATGGGAAAAAAGACTAGAGACGTGATGCAACACTTAGGATAAGTAACCATATAGGCTGAAAATTTTAGAAATAAACATATAAAGAGATGTTAGAAACTACAATAATGGAATAATAAAAAATTAGATGGGCATTAACATATGTATTAAGTAACTCTAAGAGATTGCAATTAGAATGTTTAGGAATGCAGTTTAGGTTGAGTGTTTGAAAAAGAACAACTAGATTAGATTTGTTTAAATTAGTGAATACATTGTTTCAAAATGTAATTTAAAAATTCTACTTGCAAACAATAATTTGCTATGAAGTGTAAAAGATGCAAAACAATTAATAGAAAATAAAAAAAATTGACATAGGAAGCAATGTATAAATAATAGAAGAAGAATAATTAAGGAAGGAGTCCAAATTTTATTTCTGATGAGGTTGAATTATGATATAGTATTGGCGTTGGTATTGTATAAAGTTTGAAAGGAAACATTAATAATAATAATGCCCAAAAATCTTGTAGATCAACAATTAAAAAATGAATTAGTAAACTGAAATGGAGGATTGAAAATTAAATTAGTAGTTTTAATCTGTGTTAAGATGAAATGAAAATTAAGTATAATAATACTTAATATGAAATAATAACTTTGAGATGTGTGGTGGAATAAATCATTGTAGGAAGATGCACTATGAATGGAAAACAAAATGACAACCAAATGATGATTAGTTAATATGTTGAATCAATGGTTGATATTTAATTAATGGACTAGAATGAAAGAAGATTGGAGTTGAGAGTAAAAATTAACATTAAGGTATGACTAGAGTATGAGATGTTTGAATAAGTGTAATTGAAAATGAAATTCAAAAAATTAATAAAAAAATGGCCACAATCAATTGATATCAAATATAATCTACAAAATTCATGAATTAGTAGTGATGTAGAAATGGAAATTAAGAATGATGATTGAACTCTAGGGATGGAAGAGCATTTTCAAATAATAGTTTAAGCTTAGTGTTCTGATGAAGGAGCCCTACAACATTGAAAATTGAGGTGTCAAATTCAAGTGAAAATTACAGAATTAAAATGAATAAATAACAATAATTTGAGAAGTAATAACATTATTTTTGATGAATATGATTATTAGAGAAAGTACACGAGCATGTCATTTGATAAGCTTGCTTCAAGAATATATTATGTTTATGGCCAAAATATGCATAAAAATTTATATTAAATATCAAAAATAAAGTTGCAAGAAAGATCAAGAGATTTGAATAAGGATGAATTCAAAATATGCTAAACCTTAGATACTTAAGGGAATTGATTAATCATCATCAAGAGAAAATCTAATGGATAAAGTAAAGTGTCATTAGTAATGCAACCATTGAAATTGAGAAATCAATAGTTCACTATGAATTTGGAATGATTCAAAATTAAATGAGTAATATTGGTCTACAAAAATGGTTAAGAATGTCACTCAAGCATTATTTGGGAAGAAAAATATTGTAAAATAACAAATGAATAAAATAGTCAAGAAGAGAAAAATAGAAAATAGGAAAAATCTATATTAAAAAACAACATTTAGATATAAGGTTGGATGAGACTTTCCATTTTGAATAACAAGTTTCAACTATATGAATGGATTATGAGCCATTACAACCAAGGTGATGAATAATGATTACTCAACATTTATATGAGAAGAAAAATTTTACAAGAAGGCATGATGAATTTAGATAAGAATTTGAGAAGTGGATAAATTCGTAATTGAGAAGGAATGAAAAGGAAAATTATGCATACTTCATATAGAACAAGTACATTTACGTGTAAGGTCCTATAAGATAATTCAACAAAATATTTATATTTGAAAATAAAAATCAAGCATCAATGTTTACCAATTGAACAACTCAACATTAGGGGTACAAAATTTAGCTTCATGTTCATACCAAAATTAGAAAGCAAAGAGTGAGCTTGCCACAACATTAATGAATAACACAATCTTTGAACTAGGATATCAATGTTTGAACAATGCAACATTTGTGTATCATTAATGTTTAGAAATTACTTATTGATTTGTTATTTCTCTTTTTGATGTGCCCCTTTACCTTTTGAACCTTTGATACATTCTTGATTTAACACTTATTTTTCTTTTAGCTGTGACTATTGATTCTGTAATTCTTTGTAAGTATAAATTTACTTGTATTCTTGAGATCCTTGCTTACATTTTTGCTTCTCTAATTTGGTTTTTCCCTCCTTTGCTTTTTGAGTATTTATCTCTTTAATGTATCCTTCAATTTAACCCTTCTTATCTTGATTTTTTTACTTTAAGAATCCTCCATATTTCCTAGATGGTCTTCAAATTGGTCATTGTGTGTATAATTTTTCTAGGAACTAAGTTGCATACTTATCTTTTATGTATTTCATCCTCTTTTGCTAGCCTTGGAAATTTTTTCTTCAAATTAACTTCACTATTCCTTTCCCCAACGTGTTTCAAAGGTCTTTTAATTTCATCAATAGTGCTATTAATCATTTTCATGCTTTAAATTTGACACCTTGGATAATCTATTATTCCCAATCACTTGCACCAATATAATATTAAATTTAAAAGGAACTGCAAGAAAAAAAGAGACATAGAGTTACCTTGGGAAAAACCTTCAAGGTAAAAAACCCTAGTAGAAAATTGGCTTTTGGACCATTAGTAGCACATTTTTAGAGGATTGAAGCTCAAGGAGAATTTACAAAGGAATGGAGATGACTCTCAAGCTTATGCTTCAAAAGAATGTGGTGTATTGGATGCTCCCTTTGAGCTTCTTATATATTGCTCAAGTTACAAAATAAAGCCAAAAATAAAAGGAATAAGGTAGTTTATTTTAGTGGTGATAAGTATGGGACCAAATATAACATATAAATGAATAAAATATATCAAGATAGCATAGAAATATCCAAAGAAAATCAAGGTAGATTTGCCTTCATCCACCCTTACAATTCTTCCTCTTGAAGGTAAAGCTACTTTAAACAATAGTCAAAACCATTTTTAGGAAATCAAGTTAAAAGAAGACCAAATGCTAATTAGCACCAGAGAAACATTTTAGCAAGAGTTGACTAGGTGAGTACATCTACAAGATTTGCTTCAATAGATATTTTATGCAGAAGAATCCTTTACTTTTTAATTCCTTTTATACAGTGATATTGTATTTCAATGTGCTTCACTTGAGCATGAAAGGTTGGATTCTTGGATATGCTTATAGAACTTTGACTATCACATCCAATATTAATAGGAGTCTGAGTGATGCCAATTTTAGCTATTAGTAGTTGAAGTCATATAGCCTCTTTGCATTCCAAGTTAGGAGCAACATATTCTGCTTTAGTGGTAGACTAAGCAACACAAGATTGTTTCTGACTTTTCTAAGAAATACCACCACAAAAAAAAACAACCACATATCCACTAGTAGATTTCCTACTATCAATATCACCACCCCAATCGACATCAACAAAGCCATGAAGTCCATTGGAATCATTTTTATAACAAATCCCATAATTTGAAATTCCATAAAGATATCAAAAGACTTGCTTCATGGAAATCTAGTGTTGTTTCCCTAGATTATACATATATCGTTGATGAGTCATGTTAAGTTGGCTACATCGACAAGGCCTTGTTCATGTGGCCTTGTCGACTAGGCCTCATCGACGAGGCCTAGTCGATGCATCTTATCATTAAACCAATCCCTGGTTCTTACTAAATTAAGATGACATTGAAAATCCTCCTACTAAAGGTTCTCAACATGAAGATTCTCCATCCCCTACTACTAATGAAGAGGGTGTGATCCTGACCCTACAATCCACTATTCATGAATTGGGTTTAGAAAAAAGTGGCAACCAAGGTAGGGACTCAAGAAAGCATCACAATAGCAAGGGATCTAAGGATGGAGATCATAATAAATGTAAGAGTGATGGTTGATACCATAGTGGTGGTGGTGGTCCATCTTTCTTTTCATCATCTTCATTCAATTTTGAACATTCCTCTTCATCTAATGATTGTCATGAAAGCCACCATCAAAACAACCATGATGAAGGTGATCATTGAAATAACAATGACTATGAAGGCCACCAAAATCGAAGGGGTGGTTGAACCCATAATTGGCATCATCAACATAGTGATGATGATGAACCACTATTGGCAACTTGAAGTATGCTTAACATTGCAAAGGCAATGAAAATCCCAACCAAGTATATGAAGGATAGTCGAATCAAGTGCCTAGACATGAACAATATCCCAAGATTTGAGGGAGGATACAACTCTAATCTACCAACACACCTACAAGATTTTCAAGATGCCTATGCCTTACAGAATATAGAAAATGATTGGTAGAAACTCAAGCTTTTCCCAAGGACACTCATCAAAGAAGATGAAAGTTGGTACTAGTCCTTAGAGCCAAAATCTATTCGCAGATGGATAGCATGCTAGAACTATTCAATGAAAAATATCAGACATACTCTAGAGTGTCTAATCTGAGAAGGAAAATCCAAGCCTAGAAACAAAGAATACATGAACCCTTGGATAACACCATGGGTCGATACTATTCACTCCTACACTGATGTTATGGGCATGATTACTCTTAGAGGGAATAACTTCGCCACATCATAGATGGGATCAGGGTATAAACAAGAGGAACCCTTGGAGTGTATGCCCAAGGTAGATTGTCTGAATTCAGAACTCATTAGATCTAAAGGTTAGTTTAAAAATTAGGAAAAGAAGAAGTTGAGCTACAAAAAATGGAAAGTGTTGAAGAATATAATAGTGATCCTTCCATTGGAAAATGAGAGGTTTAATTTTGTGACAAGGAGGAGTCACCACTTGATGAAGTAATGAATAGAAAGACCTTGCCTATTCAAAAATCTATTTCTGACATTTCAGCCAAGGTTGATAAGTTATGGGACTATTTGGATGAAAAATTTCAAACCACTTTGAAGATTGCTAAAGAATACAAAGAGAAAAATTGTAATCATAATTGTAGAAGGCAAAAAGAAGCTAAACATGCCTACCAAAGAGGTAAGGGAAAAGTTGTTGCAGTAGAGGAAGTTGTGGAGTCTAACTTTGATGATGAAACTCAATGTAACATCTATCAATATGAACATCCCAAGGGATGTTGCCCTATGTAGTCACACTTACAAGAGTCTAGAGTGTATGCATTGAACCCTCACCTAGCACATAGGCAAGCTCCAAGATAATTAGCTTATCCTCATGGAAATCCAAGATAGTTCCACTAGCAACAACCAGCTTATTACCCAAGTGAAACTCCTTCACAACCTTATGACCAATACAAATAATGGTACCAACCAAAATCATAGGGAATTTCACCACCAAGGTAGTAATATCCTTATAGGTAACTAGATCCAGATGGGTACTATGTTTAGTAGCTCATCTTCCCTAGAAGCTCTACAAGTCATGCATCATTCTAGCATCACTATTATCCTATAGAGTACCACTGAACACATTCACCATCTACTCATGGGGAAAACCCATATCCATATCCATATCATCCTCCACATCCCTCTACACATTTACCTCCACCTTCATCCTAGTTACCTCTTGCTCCATTTATGCAGGGTGAGATTCCTTTGTAATCGCAACAATAAAATCCTACAAAGGTTGTACACTCACAACTAGTTTTTCAACCAAATGGTCTAGATAATTGATCAAGAAAATGACCCTTCTTTTGGCCTAGTAGTCCTCTCTAGCCCTCACAACCTACTCTGGCTAATCATCCTACATCTCCATCACCCTCATCCTTTGCATCAAATACCTTCAAGTGGCCTTCAAACCAAGTGCCTCCTAGGATCTACACTGTAATGATAACCCATGTTGTTTCTAACTAGATCAAAGTTGGCAATCTTCCTATGAAAAGATCTAAACTGGGAAGTCCACTCATTTATCTATATATTGCTAGACAATAGCCATGCAAGGCTCTTCTTGACTCTAGTTCCAAAGTTAACCTCATCTCCCATGATATGTACAAGGCTTGAAACCTACCACCTCTTAGGAAAAGCAACATCCATCTAGAATTAGCAAATTAGTTGATTACTATCCCTTTGGAAGTAGTAGAGGGCATTGTGACCACAGTTCATAGGTGGTCCTATCCTACTAATTATCTAGTAATCAAGGTAGAAAATTGCAAAAGTGACTTTCCCATGATCACGAAAAGGGCTTGGTTAAGCACAGTTGATGTGTGAATGGGTATAAGGGACCTATATCTTGAAATATCTAAGGAAAATGAGCTAGGAAAGATTGAGAAGAAGCGTATTCCATGCATCATGTACAGTAATAATGGGTGCAATTGTGTGAAAAATATTTCGTCAATCAAGAGCACATACATTAAAGCATGCAATCATTGTGCATAGGAGATCAACATTCAAAAGTTTCTATATGCAGTAGCCACAAAACAAGAGGGCACCTAGTGGTTGATAGTTGATTTAGATAGAAGCACAATACGCATGGTGCCAACTGACAGCCTAACTTATGCATATGTTGAAGACATGGACAAAATTAAATAACTTTATTCCTAACTCTCAGATGAAGATGATGATAACTATTGGGGAGAGTTGGAGTTCCCTGATCACTTCAAGTAGGAGCCCTTAGAACTAAAACCTTTATGGGTTGGTATGGAGTATGCATTTTTAAAGAATGGTAAATTGGTCATAATTAATGCCAACTTTCTCCTTAAAAAAAAGAAAAGTTGTTGAAAGTGATGAATAAATGGTCAATAGCTTTTGCTTGGTCATATCTAGAGCTAACAAGAATCAATTCAAGGATATTCTAGCATCGCATCTACACCGACCCAACCATGAAGCCTAGAAGGAAACTGCAAAGGCAGTTGAACCCCAAATTGAAGCAAATTTTCAAAGAGAAAATAGAGCAACTCCTCAAGGTGTGGTTCATCTATCCAATTGCAAATAGGGAGTGGGCTAGTCCACTCGTAATTGTACCAAAGAAGGGTGGCAAATGGCAGGATTGCATCAACTTCAAGTTGTTGAATATGACAACATTTAAGGATCACTTTCCTTTACCATTTGTGGATCAAGTATTAGAAACCATACTTGGGCATTATTATTATAGTTTCTTGGATGGTTATAGTGGTTATAACCAAATCCAAATTGCACTAGAAGATCAGGCCAAGACAACATTCACAAGTCCTTGGGGGACTTTTGCATATTATAAAATGTCATTTGGTCTGTGCAATGCCCCTACAACATTTCAATGCTTGGTCCTTAGTATCGTTCAAAAAAAATCAGTAGTGGTGTTGAAGTCTTCATCTATGACTTTTTCACCTATGAAGCTACCTTGAGCAAGCCTTGGACCGACTTGAACAAGTGTTGAAGAGATGTGTTGAGACAAACCTATGACTCAACTAGCAAAAGAGCCATCTCATGGTTCAATAAGGCATTTTTCTAGAGCACCAAATTTCATAAAAATGGATTAACATAGACCCAAAAAAAATAAGGGTCATCCAAGGAATGACATGTCAACCAGAGATCATAAAAGATGTTTGGTCATTCATTGGACACACTAGGTACTACCAACAATTTATTGAGAATTTCTCTAAGATCGTAAAGCTGTTGGTAGAGCTTACAAAGAAAGATGTACCTTTTATTTGGATGAAGGAATGTGAACATTCATTCCAACAATTAAAGGAGAAACTTGTAGAAACACCAATCCAATGAGCACCAGACTGGTCCAGACCATTCCATATCATGATAGACACATCTAACTATGGTTTGGGAGTAGTACTCACACATATGGATGATAAGAAACGTTCATACTATATTCACCACGTGAGTCAAAGTATTGTGGGAGCACAATTAAACTACACCACCATGTAGAAATAACTAATGGTAGTGGTGTACAGGCTAGAAAATTTTAGGTACTATGTTCTTGGTTACAAAGTATTTGTGCATACAGATCACAATGCAAGTCACTTCCTCATGAACAAGCCAATGATGAGCCCTCATGTCATACAGTGGCTTGTGATCTTGTAGGAATTTGATCTCACTATGGTAGATCAAAAAGAGACTAAGAATGTGGTTGTTGACCACCTCTCTCACTTAAGATGGGATAATAAAGAGGAAGAGAGCCCATTCTCTGATTAGTTTCTAGAAGAAATCCTCTTTATAGAAGCAATGAGTGAACAAATTCCTACAAAAGCAACATGGTATAATGGCATCCTCACATATCTTCTCACTCAAGAGATGCCACCTCTTGGATTTTAGAAAAAAGCAACAATTTATTCATCGGGTCAAATACTTCATGGAAATTAATAAATACCTTTATAAGTTATGTGTTGATGGCTTGATCTATTGGTGTGTCCTTGACAAAGATCAACTATGCATTCTCCAAGATGCTCACGAAGAGCCTTGCAGAAGCCATTATGTAAGGAGATACACGGTCATAAAAATCTTGATGGCGGGATACTATTGGCCTACAATCTTTAGGGATGCCCATCGGTTTGTCAAGTCTTGTGAACATTGTCAACATGATGGGGGGATGACTGTTCATATGGAAGGTCCTCAACAATGGATTCAACCACTAGAACCATTTAACATATGGGAAGTTGACTGCATGGGTCCCATCATAGCCATGTCCAACGGGAAGGCATATATTATAGTAGCAGTTGAATACTACATAAAATGGGTAGAAGCGGTAGGCATTATTAATTATACATCATCCACTACTACCAAATTTATACAAAAAAATATTTTGAATAGGTTCGAGGTGCCACGTTCACTAATTTTTGATACTGAAACTCATTTCACAGGTGTCACATTTAGAAAATTAATGCAATGCTTGGGGGTAGAACATAAATTAACAACAACTTACTACCCCCAAGCCAATGGTCAAGTAGAGGTAACTAATTAGGATATTACAAAAATTCTAACTTGGACCACTAGCAAATAAAGGAAGGATTGGAGTACAAAATTGAACGATGCTCTCTGGGCTTATCATTCAACTTGGAAACTTCCTATTGGCTATTTTTCCTATGAGTTAGTGTATAGAAAAATTCCAACACTTTCAATTCAATTCAAGCTCTATAAACTCTCGAGAGCCTATGATTTAAACCTTAACCTAAGTCTAGCACAAAAAGAAATATTGATCAATCTAAATGTGTTAGATAAAAATCGATTAGTGGCTCTATCCTTGAATGAGCTGAATAAGACGTTCAACAAGCAACATCATGACCTTAGAATCAAGAAAGTAAAACTTCAACTAGGAGATAAGGTTCTCTATTAGAACCCCACACATGTACCTCAAAAGAAAAAATTCCAAACATTGTAGAAGGGACCTTATATAATTGATCAAACCTTTCCCTCTAGGGCCATGATAATATACAAACCTAATAGCCCAAATAAAAAGCACTTGNCCATGATAATATACAAACCTAATAGCCCAAATAAAAAGCACTTGATTAATATCCAACAAGTGAAGCCTTTCCTAGAACCAAGATAGGCCAGTGTAGATACTACCTCAATGGATGGACAACCATGTTCTATTTTTTAGATCTCCTCCTTCTAACTTAGTCATGGGGGAGATGGCCATCCATGCTAACCATCAAATTGGCTTCTCAGTTTTTCTACTTTTTTTCACGTTTTTGATTTTTACAAATTATTTATTTTATAAATTCTTGATTTTTCAATTTTTCTAATTTTATATCATCTTTAGTACTTTTGAAATTTTTTGACTATTTTACATTTTCTTATATATTATTCTTTTTTTGGTTTGATTTAATTATGATATTATCTCATTTTTGCTAATAAAAAATGCTTTATTGTCACAAGACATAGTGTTGCTTTTGTTGTTTACTACTGATGGTTTGTGCTTAATGTGTGATTATCAATGTCTAGTTTCTATTTTTGAATTCTAATGACATGATTTATTTTTCATAGAACAGGCAATGAGTCCACATCATCCACCCATCCAATGAACTCTATGGTTTTTCTTGTTCTGGAAATTTGAGATCCCTTTTTATTAAAGAAAATTTTAATCAATTGGTGACCTTGGTAGTTCTAGAATTAGGAAGGATTCAAAGGTTTGTAAAGGGTGTGAATTTAAGGGGACTCATTACTCTTTGTACTCTTCTATTTTCTTGAGTTCTTGAGTGTTTTTCAGGAACTTCTTACTATTCCACACCAACCACTAATAGGAATTCAAATAATGTCGTTGCATGGTGTGGTTCCCATTTTTTTTTTAAAAAAAAATGGGAATCATAGAACATCACTTCGACATGAATAAGTCCTCACATGAAGTGGTTCCCATTTCAAAAATAATAATGAGAATTCAAATCACACCCCTTGGACAAATAAATAGGCTATAAAAACTAGTTATGTGACTTGAACAACATGCACCTATGCTTGAAGGTCCCCTATAACTGAGGCCCTCTCTCTCTCTCACTTCCTACTTCTCTTTTCTTCTCCTTGTGGAATGGTGGTTGTTTTCTAGAAGAATTCTTATGTCTTGATTGGGTGGATCAATCTTAGAGTGGTGATGTAAATTCACTAAAAGCAGATGGTTTTGGTTTGGATTGAGGATGGAACTTCTCGGGTCATTTTAACCACAAATTCCATAAGGGACTTCTTATGACCTTAATGTGGAATTTCATTCCACCTTGTCTATCATCCATCCATGCTTCCATAGCTCACCTCACTGCTGGGTTCTATGTTATGCTCTATGTCTTGGTCTGATGTGTTGGGATTCTTAAGTAGATTCTTTTAGGTTGGTCTTTAACTTTTCTTGACCATTAATTGGTTGTAGGGCCCATGAACTCCTTAGTTTAGGTTATGCAAGGGCAAAAAGGGCATGAGCCTACTATGGGGAGGACCCACCTACATAGCTCTTGGCTTGGTTAGTTAAGGTTCCTTACCTTTAACATCACCACAATTTGATCCTTTGCATTTTCCATTGAGTAAATTTCTCAATGCTCCTTAATCTTTCATTTCATCCATCCACTAAATCAATTTTTTCCTTCTTCCAAAATTTATGAGCTTCAACATCCTCTTCTCATGTTTTCATACTATTCATGGTCTTATAAGTTTTCATTTGACCCCAATTTCATTCAAAAATTCCTTGTATTTTAAAAGCTTGACCAAGTCAATAATGATTATTAACTATGTTGATGAGGCCTCGTCGATGCGATGCTTAGATCCTCTATATACAATTGAGCACTTAGGAATTTTTGTCATTTTCTCATAACACACAATGAATTTTTGTAATTTTTTCAAAGCCCAAAACATTCTAGTGACATAACTTCCCAACCATTTATCCAAATTGCTCTATTTTTTGATCCTATGCTTATCGAAGGTAAGATCTATATCATGAGGGCCACAAACCTTAAGGTTTTCGATGAAAATTTTTGAAAATTTTTCTAGCTCCCCCAAGGGTTACTAACATTAGCCACATATAAACATCAAATTTTTCAAGGGTTAACCCATCCAACAACCTCTAGGATGAATTATTCATAATAACACATAAAATAAATGATAAATTCAGTTAATTAAATCATCCATAATCACAACTTAGCCAAAGTGTAACCATCCTTAAGAGATAAGGTATTCCAATTGTTTTAAGGTTACACAATGATTGCTAACCCATTATCTTATTGTAATTAAAAATAGCACCCAAACAAAAATGTATGTAGGAAGGAGAACCCTCACAACCACAAGAGAATAGAACTAGAGCTGAAAGGAACTAGTAAGAACAAGGCCAAGAACTACCAAAGGTGACCCATGCAATGAGACCTTTTTGAGAGGAGCCCAAAGTGAAATCTATCTGACACATTCCAAAGGAAGAAGTGTCAACTAAACAATCACAAAGAGTAGAAGTACTTGGACTTGCAGCAAGGATTGAGGTCACTTTGACTCAAGCCTACCTAGACATCATTCAATATCGAGACATTCAAAGATTGGTTCTTTAAGAGATCAACGTTGGATCATTTTTGGAGAAAGTTCCAAAGGATTTCAGGACATAACTGCAAACCTCTCCAATGTGGCTAGCTATCATGTCTAGTAAGGAATGGTACATGGGAGAGACCTATCTCTTCTGGAGTAGCTAAATGATAGGGTCCATTGTCAAGATCAAGGACATTCAAGTATCCTACATGGAAAAATCCATTACACAGGCACTTGGGTTGCCTCATAAAAGAACATAATTAGCCAAACTATCTACAAAAGGTAATCCTAAGGGCAAGAGGAAGTGAACTAAGAAATCCTACAGAGTTGATCGTAAGGAGTATGGTGTGCTCACACTGGTGGAGCAGATTTATTTCAAGATTGCAGCCTATCACCTCAATCGAATGATGAGGCCAAGAAAAGTGATTGCTTTCTCTGCCCAAGCATGTGCTACACTAATTAGGAAGTTTCCCATTAACCTTCCACAAATGTTATACTTGGAAATTTAGAAACATTTTAAAGAAAATAAATGTGAAAGGAAAACCCTATCCTCTTCATGCCTCATCAAAAACCTTTACAAGAGGGTAGGCATTATTCGCTACTCTAACTACACTCTCAGGCATGCTTCCTTGGCCTCTTGGTTAGAAATCATGAAGGATAAAATGCCAACAACAACCTAAAAGAGGAGTTTTTTTCACCACCACCTAGTTAGAAAACAACACCGAAAGCCCATGCAACCATTGAACATCTATAGAAAATCTAGGAATAACTCTTAAGAAAACAAGAGTAATAAGTAGGAATGAGTGGGGTGGATCCATCTGTGTATCGGCTAGCAATGAGTCACCTTAATGTAGTGGCCTGAACAATTAGCTACATGGAGAGGGGTGGTCCCATTATCTCTACCCAATGAATGCAGCTTCCTTCAAGGTCAGATCCTAGTCCTCGAGAGGTGATAGTATCACTAGAAACACATCATCTATTCTTAGAAATCTCTAGCAATGCTACCACTTTCTTGGTGCAACTGGAGGAAGGTGACGAGGCAACTGTCTTGGTGATGCATCACCATGGGTAGGAGACAACGATAGAAGTGGTTACTGACCATGTAGCAGAAGCATTAAACACACCTGTAGCATCTGTACTAGACATATTTTCACTTCAAGATGTGCAAATGTTCACAAGCATGGTCAGCAAAAAAATTGAATGTAGCATAACATGAAAATTTGTTGGAACAACTGTAGGAATCGGGCAACTGACTCTGAACATTTTTGATCTTCTAAAGAACATCACCATAACCAAGTTAGAGTTGCTAAATGCAAGGGGAAAACATATTATTTTTAAGGGGAAACTAGAAATGGCCCAAGAGAAAAATCAACACTTGGCTGGAAAGGTTGCCAAACTTCATGTCAAACTTGTAGATCAAGCAATCCTCAACCCATCAATGATAAGAGATGAAGCTATCAAATAGCTTCAAGAATGATTTTAGAAGGCTGAGGAGGTAGTGATGGTCATCTTTAAATAGTCTATAGTTGAAGCTAAAGTGTACCTAATCAAAAAGGACTTAAATCAGCTGCGCCAAGAGAATGAAGCATTAACCACACAAAATCATCACATATGAAATGTTGATGTTCAAAAGATCAAATGCAAGAATTCATTCATCAACAGCAAGAGCATTTTGCCAAGGTAAACACTAAACTAAGGAAATTGGCTACAAAAAATTGCAATCTATCAATGGAGGAGGTATGTGTAGCGACCGACAACGTCGGCGGCAGGAACATCGAGAGGTTGCTAGGTGAACAATTTAACCCAGGATCCATGTGAGGGTCGTGTTGGAGAAAAAATGAAAATGGGGTGCACTAAATGGTCTAGTCAATTAGATAGGGACTTAGTAGGTGTATCTTAACCCTATGTAAATGTTGTTTCGAAGGCGAGACACGCGAGGTAAATCAATGATCAATAGATGCAGAATGGAGAAAATAGTGCAAAGAAACGATAATAGTAAAGAAATAGCAAAACAAACTCAGGTGAGAAAATGCATGACCCCAAGGTCATGGATTCAATTCTTTACCTTGTTTTAAAGGTGTAAAATAGGTCATGCAATGCCAGACACACACAGAGAACTCAAGGGTAACTAGAATGCTTATGGGAAATGCCAACTATGCTTTCTGAAGGCCAACTTAAAAGCCAACTGCAATAAGAAGCCAACTTTAATTGCTAAGAAGCCAATCAAGAAGCCAACCAACCAATGCAAAAATCCAACAAGCCAACTGCTCTTGTTAATGCAAAAATGCCAAATCTTTGAATGAAAAGCCAACCCTTTAAGTGTTGTTTGCTAGGGTATTTATAGGGCCAGGAGCAAGCGAGAAATAGGGCCTGGATACCATGTGTCCTGGACCCCATAGAATGGTGATGTGCCCATACCATGTTGGACATGAACTTGGCTATGATGTGACTATACCTCTAGGACTACATGTGCCAATATCAGTGTGCTAACAATGTAAAAAAATGGAGCTTACGCTCCAGGACTACGTCTTCCCTACTCTTATGAGCAGGGTCAAGCGTAGGAACAATGCTTTGGGAGCTAGCCAGGGGGTGTGCCAAATGGAGTGAAATTGCCGATTCCACCAAGGAGATGCCAAAATGAGAAAGATTGTTGTCAACAAGTTCTAGAACTACCTGAAGATGTCTTGATGTTTCTGTACTAGTGTTGTGTTACTCACGCTATCGAGTTCATTGGCATAGCGTAAGTGGTTGCTTGCTATGATGTGCTATGCTACATCGCGTAGCATAGCATAGCCACTGGTTTTTACTAGAACTTGTGCTGAATCTGAAAACATGTCTAAAGCTTAGTCATGCTAACAACTGCAGCTCTTGTCTATTGTGTCAGGAAGCCTTTGAACTTGCTGAACTCATGTTTGAAACTCCCTTGCTATTTTTGCATTGTTGCTACGCTATGCTAAGATATGTTACATAGCATAGCATAGTAGCCAATGTTTCCTGCCTTTTCATTCAATCCACTATTCTTTAGCAACAAGCTTTGCTCAAGGCTTGGTGCTAAACAATACAATCGATTTTGGAGGCTGGAGTGTTTTCTGAGTGCAAGTTTCTTATTGGAATCATTTGGCAAGCTAGGCCTTTCTGCTTCATATTTGCTACATTGTGCTATGCTACGTAGCATAGCACCTTGCATTGACCTAATCTTTGACTTGTTTTGCAATCATTTCATCAATTCGCACTTGGATGCTTGAGAAACTGTCTTTTGAGGCTTGCTATGCTGCATAGTGTAGTGTAGTGTAGTAAACTTCTTTACTAGAAAACTTTTTGAACTGCTTTTCTTATTCCAAACACTTTCAGCAACTCCTAGATTAGTTTTTGAGTAGACTATTAACTAGGTGAATTGTTTAGGTAGGCAGGTCAGAGAGTCCATCAGGCTTGTCAACTCTGGAGATAGAAAACTTGCTAGACTGGACAGTCTAACCTCGGTGCCTACATTTTACTACTGAACTGTCATGATGCTGCACTTGTGGAAGTCCTTGCTCAAATTCCAAGACCCTAGTGAGGTATGAGAGTCATGAAATTCTATGGTGTTTCACTAGCCCCTCTTTGTCGACGTTTGGAGGATCCACCCAATAGACGTCGACAAAGAATAAAAAATACCATAAATGACAAGTCACCAACATCGCTCTCCAGTGGTTGCTTAGAAGTCACTTTGCTATACTTGGGAGTAACAAGATAGTTGTGTAAGGGAAAGGGGAAAGGATAGATTTGAGGGGACAGGTTCAGGAAAAGGTAAGATGGAACTTAGCGGGGTCCCTCATTGGAGTGCTTGTGAGGGAGTTATCCCACATGGATATCTTTTCTTTTACTAGCTTCTGACCTCTCATTGGAATGCTTGGAGAGGATCATTGTGAAACAACTAGTGTGCCATTTACTTTGGGCACACGCTCTCTTTTTCTTCTTCCTTTTTGTTTTTTTTTAATGCCTTTTGTGCTTTTCTTTTGCTATTTAGCCATATTCATTTGCAAACAACCTTGTTGTTGTAGGGCAAGTGTTTTCTCCATAGGATCAATTATGTTACATCCATGTGGGGCTTTTACCTTCCTACAGATGCTTTCTATGTGGTGAGTTGCGTTACGTGTGTCATGGACTTTGAGGTTGAGCATATGGGAGACCTTACATGGGTCGAGAAAGCTTGTAAAATGGGTGTGAAAAGGGGAACTGTGGGTCTAAGAAATGAGATGACAAAGGTTAAAGGGGAGGGGTAGGATGTGCACTCCCAAGTAGCTAAGCTAGTTACAGTGGTCACCTTAGAACGATGTGGTGCCCTGTTCTCTTGGGGAAATGCCTCTCTGACCAACATTTTTTTTGCCCATACCCTGCAAGCGCAATAGAAAGCAGACCAGAGAAATGTAACCATGAAATGTAGTTAGGCAAAGGTCTTACTTGCTTCATGGTAGCAATAGAAAGGAGACTAAATAAATGTAAGCACTATTATTGAGGCAAGCAACATCTAAAGAAGGAAGGCCGAAATCGGCTCTGGTAGCAGCATGCTCAAGGGGTTGGCACCAAGGGGGCTAGGAGTTACAACAATGCAGGTGCTTAGGAGTCCCCACCCAAGGCAAACATCATGCAGTTTAGCTATAAGGTGAGAGGCCTAATAGCTGAACATATTTTGGGCTTGGGTGATGGTGGGGGCTAAAGGGTAGCAACTTTGTGGCTGGGCCACAATAGTGCTGGGGCTCTAGCGGCAAGTGCTAACAACGGAAGCTACTACCAGGGCAATGATCCATGGTGGCAGTAGCTTCAGAAGGTCAGCAAGATGTTAGATGACATCTTTGAAGGATCATGAATTGCATTCTGGAACTACAATACTCTACCCCGCATCGGCACTATGCACGCTCACTTATTTGAATGGTCGTGGATTGTGAGCTGGGAATGTTGTGCCGTGAACCCAGTTTAAGGTCCTAGTAGGTCATCTAATGTACTGGTTTAAGGTTCCAGCAGACCACTATGCTAGTTGAAGATCCTAGAAGACCGTTGTACTAGTTTATAGTCATAGTAGATAGTGGATGGGCCAGTTTAAGGTCATAGCAGACTATTTGTGCTAGTTTAACGTCATAGCAGATGTTTTGTGCTAGTTTATAGTCATGGCAAACTATCTGTGCTAGTTTATAGTCATGGAAGACTGTGGTTGCCATTTTATAGTCATAGCAGACTATTAATGCTAGTTTATAGTTGTAGAAGACTATGGTACTTACCTTGCTTTTGCATCAGATGAAGTACGACTTCAAGTATAGGTGGTTTACAGGGTTTGCAAACTCTCTGTCATCCATGTCTGCCAGCTTGAAGGCTCCATTCTCATAGGCTTTTGTGACTACGAATGGACCTTCCCAATTTTTTGAAAACTTGTAAACATTTTCATGTACAGCTTTGAGAACTAGGTCCCCCTTTTTAATCTGTCATTGATGTAGGTCTACATGATGCTTTTGCCACTGCTTGTCCTGATACCATTCGATGCAACCTAGTGTTTGTGCATGCTCTTCCTCTAGGGAGTCAAGATCGATGATCCTTGATTCATTGTTCTAGGCTTCATTTATGATGCTTGAAAGGATCATCTGTAGTGATGGTACTTGCAATTCAAGAGGCAACACTACTTCAGATTCGTAGACTAGGTTGTAGGGGGTCTTACTTGTAGCCGTCCTACATGTTGTAGGGTAGGCCCATAGCACATAGAGAATTTTCTTCTGCCATCGCCTCTTGCTATTGCTAAGCATTCTTTTAAGAAAGTTGATGATGGCTTTGTTTGTTGCTTCTGCCTAACCATTAGCCTACAGGTAATATGGCAATGAGAAGGATTTCCTAATGCCAAGGTTGCTACAAAAGGTTTTGGTTTCTGCACTACTAAACTATGGCCCGTTATCTATCACAATTGTTATGGGAAGACCAAACATTGTTACGATGTTGTCCAAGATGAAGTGGAAAACCTGCTGAGTTGTAGTTTTCCTAAGGGGGATAGCTTCTGTCCACTTCATAAAGTACTCAGTGGTAGTAATGATGAAGCTATGCCCTATAGAAGAATTAGGTGTTATGGGTCCTATGATATCTAGTCCCCATCACTGGAATGGCCACGTGATCTGTGTAGGGTGCAACTCAGTAGGTGACATGTGCATGAGATTTGTGTGACATTGGCATTTCTCACACATCTTGACTTTAGCAAAATAATCGTGTTCCATGCAAGGCTAGTAATACCTTAGGCATCTAATCTTAGTTGTCATGGCCCTAGGAGCTATGTGCCCTCCACATAGTCCCTCATGGACTTTGCTAACTATTTTTTGTGCCTCCTCCCCACTAATGCAAGTTAATAGTATTCCATCAAAGGAGAGTTTACACAAGGTATTATCTCCTACCAAGACATACTACCATGCTTGATTTCAGATTCCATCCCTTTGGGCGGATGTCAAGCCGCATGGGGGTTCACCATGTTGTAGGTAGGCTTTCACTTTAACATACCACTCTTGGGTGTTGGTAGTGCTTACAGAGGCTACGTGTATTGCTTGGATGATAGCATCTGTACACTCTGTTATCGAAGCAGCTAGAGTTGCAAATAGGTGTGACATTACGTTTAATGCTAGCGTAGCTAAGGCATCGGCTATAGTGTTCTCATTGCATGGCACATGGTGGATGTCTGTTGTGGTGAACTATTGCAATAACTTTTTGGCCAAATCATAGTAAGGCTATAAGTGTGAAGATTTATAGGCATAGACCTTAGTGATTAGATTGACAACAAACTGAGAGTCACCTCGAACTACAAAATGTTGAATTTTTAATTGCTAGGCTGCTAAGAGGCCTCTAAGGAGTCCTTCGTACTTAGTTACATTGTTCATACAAAGGAATGTGAAGTGGTAAGAAAAGGGTTGCATGTCCCCTAAGGGGAACGTAATGATGGTGGTAGCATTGCCACCTCATGTGGTTGAGGTGCCATTGAAGTGCAAAGTGACTTCAAAATGTGATGATACAAGGTTGACACTACTAACATGTTCATCAGGGAATTCTAGTTCTATGATTATTTGATCATCAACAAGTGAGGTTGCAAGTTGCATAGCTATCGCTTGTCCTTTCATTTATGATTGGGCTACATAATGTAAGTCAAATTTCACTATTATTTCCTTCCATTGGGCTATCCTTCTACTTTCATATAAGTTGTTCATGATAGCCTGAAGTATGTTGCTTTTGCATATGATGTTCACTTAACTGTGGAATAGGTAGTGTCTCCACTTTTTTAGTGCTAACACTAAAGTGAGACAATTCCTTTCCACTTTGTTGTACTTGGCTTTGTATGCTATCAATGCGTGGCTCAAGTAATGGACTAGGGTTTTAGAGCCATCCTCTCTTTTTTGGAATAATAGTGCCACGATAGATGTCTTCAAAGTAGCAAGGTAGATGTAGAAAGGTTTATTCCTCTATGGTGGGTAAACAGTTGAGAGGTGTAAAAGCTCTTTCTTCAAGTCATTGAAGGCTTGTTGGCACTGTGTTGTCCATTCAAAGTTAAACCCCTTCTTTAGTAAGTATTGCATGGGATGTAACTTGTCAGTCAACCTTGCTATAAACCTTCTGATGAACTGTATTCTACCTTGCAATCAGCGCAATTCTTTAAGGTTAGTACGGGGTGCTAGGTTAATGATGGCCTTAACTTTGTTAGGGTCCACTCGTATTCTAGCCTCCGATACTACAAACCCTAGCATGCATCTAGTTTTTATTTTGAAAACACATTTCTTTGGATTAAGGCATAGGTCATGCCTATGAAAAAAATTCAGGACTACATCTAGAACAATGGGATGATCAATAGCTATCTTAGATTTGATCACTATGTCATCCATGTAATCATTTAGTCTCTCTAGGAGGTAGTCACTGAATATGTAGGTAATGGCTCGTTGGTAGGTTGCTTTGGCATTCTTTAGATCAAAGGGCATCATAGTGTAACAAAAGGTATCCCAAGGGGTCATGAACGTAGTTATCAACTGATGCTCTGGATTTATGCGAATTTGATTGTAACCTGAGAACCCATCCATGAAGGATAGTAAAGCATGACCAACTGTAGTGTCTATAAGCTAGTCGATACTTGGTAGTGAGAAGTCTTCTTTAATCATTACCTTGTTCATATCCTAGAAGTCTATACAAATTCATATCCCTCCCATTTTCTTAGAGACTACAATGATGTTTGACACCGATTTCGAGTAACCGACCGCACAAATGAAACCTACTTGGCATAGCTTAGTGATTTCATCAGGTACGACTAGTGCTATTTCTGGTTTAATCTTTTGAGGCTTTTTCTTAACCGTTTTGACATGTGGGTCCAATACAATGTTATGTTATATTAGCCATGGGTCTAATCCCAACATGTCATTGTAAGACCATGCGAATACTTTCATGTTGTATTGAAGGACTCTAAATACATCTTCTTACATTTGTTGATCTAGGAGGGAACTTAGTTTTAGCATTTTTATTTCTCCCTTGGATGTTGTTATAAGTGCTTCAATGAGAGGGTCAGTAGTCACATCCCTGACCTCTAAGTCTAAGGCTTGGACCAAGTGTTCAAGCCAATCTAGGAATGTTTCTAGGGATGCTACAGTGTCATCAGTTGATGTATCCTAGTCTATCAACACTAAGTTTGGGTATCCTGGAAGCTTGCCATGAGGACCTATTAAAGTTAAAAGTGAGTGTAGATCACACTGCATGGCCATATTGTTCAACCTACCACAATAAGAAGAAGCCCAATTAAGTGATACCTGGTTGAAGCTATGGAAATTAGAGTAAATATTTGCAAAGCAATGATGAAACATGCAATGATTGTCAAACATTCAGCCAAATTCACAGATTACTAGTTTAAGGTCTTGGCAAAATGTGAGCGGGTTCGAACATGCAACTGATGCTAAGTCTACCAGTTTAAGGTCATGGTGGACCATTAACAGGTTGTAACGGTTACTAGTTTAAGGTCTTTTTGGACTGTTTAACAGGTAGGTTTCTTAGAATGTTACTAGTTTAAGGTCTTTATGGACCGTGGTGCATAGGTTTTTGAATGAAGTTGCTAGTTTAAGGTCTTTGCGGACCATTAACAAGTTTTTTAGGTATAGTTACTAGTTTAAGTTCTTTGCAAACCATGGTGTATTTTTAGATAAAGTTGCTAGTTTAACGTCTTTGTAGACCATGGTGTGCAAGCTTAGTATGGGTAGGTTTCTAATTTAAGGTGAGGTGAAATTCTCAATTGGGATCACCTATTTGTAAACAAGAATGCTACACTATCACACATTTAGGACATGCTAGTACTATGCTACACGGGGCATCCCACATTACTCGGGGTGCAAAAATGGCAAGTTCTTTTTCACCACGTTGGCTATAAATAGGGGTTTATCCCTGGTAAACTTGTCATTTTCTTTGTCATAGCGTAGAGCCCACATCCAGAGCATAGTGCAATCATGCAGAGAGAAATTGAAATAGCATAGCATAGAAGCTGATAGCATTTGCGATTGAAGTGATGGCTCCTAAAGGTGAACGTAAGAACCAAGGGCTTGCTAAAGTGAACGAAGTCAAAGACACTTTGGGGCATCTGACTCAGGCATGCACCATAGTATAGGAGGAGACTCTATCTACTCGGTAAGTTATTACATTACCTTTGTTGTTTAGACTTCTACAATCATTATTGTTGAAATCTGCATCTTTTGCCATCGTTTTGATCACTGTTTTGGTTGTTATACTACCACCATTGCTGGTTGGCCACAGCGACTATACGGATGTTACGCTATAGCCACATGCAATATCACTCTAGCTGCCATTGTTGCAATTGCCTTGTCATAGGGATTTGGGTGAGCTTAGGAAGCTTAGCACATGGCTAGCGTAGCGTGCCACCTTCAAGAGCGTAGCATAGCGATTTGACAAACGAGACATGTGTTGAACACAGTACAACACAAATTATTTTGTACAGCCAAATTACGGTTGGGACAGCTATAGCAATAAACTCATACTTGTCTGTACTTTCTAATGCTTTTACTCGGGTATGCCAGTACGTTGCAAGGTTTAGTAGGTTTGTCATTTTGTTAATTTGTTAAGGCTGCCATACCGCTACATTGCTGAAATATTTAAACTTGCCATATTGCCATGCTTGTCTTAGTAATGCGGTGATTACATTGTGTTCCACGTCTACCTATTCTTGTTCATTTGCTTTAGTACATTGTTGCATTGTGTAAGGTTGGATGGCCATACTATGCTGCGAATCTTGCTTTATCCTTGTTTTTTTACATTTTTTGTTATTTTTTTATTATATTTTTCTTTGTGACTATGAAATCCTACTACGCTACATGCAATGGGAATGTCGTACTACGCTATACATAATGAGAAGGTTATGCTAAGCTACATGTAAACTTTGCTTATACATAATGCTAACATTTGGTTCTTCGTTGGTGCAGGGTTATGTTGAAACCCATTTTGATTGTCCTGGAAATTGTAGGAGTCATGTGATGCCTAAGTGAACCAGTGGCCAATGTCCCTCCCCCTCACACACGTGTGGAGCAGCAAGCGGTTTGGTTCTGAAAGGGTGTACAGGACTTTCTACAGTTCCTCCTCTAGCATTTTAGTGTAATCGTTTGGTCATACTTGTCGGTGGAGACAACAGCCGCAATCACAGAAACCCTGTTGCTTGGGGCAAACTGGGGTATTCTAAAATTTTTGAGTGATGGGTCAATCAAGGGTGAGCTTGCAGAAGGTTCCAACCAGTGTCCAAAAGGCCTTAGACACTTAAGTTGGATTTGGGAGATGCCTAAGTATAAGTGTTACCACTTATACAATACATTGTTTGTTGCTCATCACACAGGCACCTGCTTTCAGAACCCACCTGGAACCGTTTACTATGCTAGCGGGTGAGTTCTACGAAGGTATTTCATAATGTAATCCATGCTACGCTAGACACATGTATTAGCAGTATATATGTTCATCATTTTTCTTGTTACCAGGTTTTTCATTGATAAGATTGGTCTTCACAGTGACATAGATGCCTTGTCGTTGGCACAAATGGCCCTACAGGAGTTCTCCTCCACTAGGAATTTGTGCACCAGTGTGATAGGCTAGTTTGGAGATGAATTCAGAACCTATCCAACCTACTATTCCTAATTTTATGGGAAATGTAAAGAAGCTGGTTTGTTGGATAGGGAATGGGAATCCCTTAGGCTGCTCATCATTAAAGATGTTTTGGTGGATCTCCCACCATTTTCCATGCCATTCAAATCTGGTACGCTAAAGTGTAAATTCACTGCTAAATGCTTGAGTAATGTTTACATTTTTCTAACCCTCTTCTTCTTTTTCTTTTTTATTTTTCTTCTTTTTATTTCTTGGATCATTTTAATATCAAAGAAAGCCCAGGAGGTGACTGTGATTACCTCTAGGTGTAACGAGACCATCCTCTTCTTTAAGTACGAGGAGGTGGAGGAGACCTAGTGTTAGCTCTACAATGGGGTCCCAACCACGGTAGTCCATACCCTTCATGAGGCTAGGCTTATGGACTTGTTTTTGGCCATTAACCCAAGTGTCCTGCTTATTGGGATGCTTTCCCTAGCTAACTCCTTCTCTGAAAAGGTAGACCTCTTCCGCACACATCTTCATGGTGTGCATGTGGTACTTGATGTCAATGATCAATTGGTTGCAGATCTTTTTGGTGTCTCCTCTGATGGTCTCCCCGTGGGAGAAAAATCCAAGAAAGATGCATACAATTAGAAGGACATCAAGGAGTGGCTACGGGCTGCTAAGGACCGAAAGGGGATTTATATGGAGAAAGCCAAGCTATGGGTGGCCAAAACGGTTTATCCTATCTTTTGTGCCTGTGCCTTCCCCAAGCTACTATCCCAAGGAAAAATCATTGGGATTAAGTAGGTTTGGATAATGAGGGATGTCATGGAAGAAGGGATCTATTACAATTGGGCTAGGCACCTTTGCAAAGGCATGCAAGCTGAAATGATCAAGCTTCGCGGGAAGCTTGAATTCCATTTCAATGTGCACCATGCCTATTTCATAGCTTGCCTATGGAGTTCTTGGTAGTCTGTGAGAATGGGATTTGGGTACTATAAGATCGTAGCAAAATCTCCAAATCATGGATCTACCAAGTCTTCTGTACCACTCGATCTCAGGACCCCCCAGAAGCTATCAAGGAATCGTTCTCGATGACGACCAAGGATCGGGTGGCACACAACTTTCAGGCCAAGGACAACATGGGAGAGGCATTCCCCATTAACACCAGTAGGGTAACAAGGGGGGAACACCTCATTGCAGAGATAGTGATGACCAAGCTACAACGCAAGAGGTCCCGCCCTACTGACGAGACCCCCCGTACTAATGAAGAGAACCGGAAGAAGCTACAATTCAAGCTTCATAGAGTATAGCCTCCAATTGGTAAGTATTAATTTTTTTAATTTTTTAATTTATTTTTTGGCTAAAGTTTGCTACGCTGTGTTACGCTAGGTAGTGTAGCACAACATAGCATCTTCTTCAGGTTAGTACACTTTACTGACTATGACTATGCTTTATTAGTGGAGGAAGAAGAAGAAGAAGAGGGAGAAGAGGTGGTGGCCCCTACAATAGGGGCTACCAACAAAAATGAGGAGGCCCTAGCTATAGAGGAGAAGGCCCCTGCCAATGAGGAAGGGGGCCCTGCTACAAAAGAAAGGGCCTCAGCTAGTGAGGAGGAGGTCTCCACTAATGAAGAGGAGGAGGAGGAGGCCCCTGTTGACGAAAAAAGGGGCCCAGCCAATGATGAAGAGGCTTTTGACAACCAAGATGAGGCCCCTATTAATGACCCTTTCGTAGAGATCATCTCAATGCTAGAGGGGCGCATGAGCATTGATGATGCTGCTACGTTATTAGGTCAGCTAGAAGTAGAGGGGCTCCATTTGGATGCTAGTGAGTTTGATCACATATTTGACAATGTGCTGATGGGCAACCCCCCCACTATCACCCCTGAGGGTTTGCTAGGTAGGAGCTTTACACTATCATTTATGTTATTCATCATCCCTATTGTGGTTCTCTCCATTTTAACTAACACATTTTACTGTGTAGCTAGTACCACTGTTGACACCCCTGGCCCGTCCTTGATCTGCTTATGACCATGGAATAAAACCCCTGATAAATTTACTTTCATGAAAGGGGTGGTCAATGATATGATCGACCATGTAAGGCAGGTTGACCAGGAAGTAGGTAGGTTAAAGTGCTATGCTAGACTCTACATTTTTGTTGCATTCACTATGCCTCTATGACTAATGCATTTTTTATGTGGTTGGCATCTTCTCGTCTCAAGTGGGATCCTAAGCGGGCTGTTAAGGTCAACATCGTGCCTACATTTCTATCGAAGGTGATTGAAGTACCTTGTCATGTATACGACGAGGCAAGCCAATGTGCCTTGTACTCGACATGCTCCTTGTTGGAGTGCAGGCACGTGATTGAACACCTTTGGGATCAAGTCCAAAGGCTTGAGAAGGAGAAGGACAACCTGATCGCTGAGGTGGGATATCCGTTGTAGGAATGAATTCTTGTTGGCCTGAGACACCAACGATGGCAGCTGGTGCACAGCCATCATTGACTACGTGAGGTACTGGATGGCTATGTGATGCAACAATGAGGCCACCCATGAGATAATAGAGGAGTGCATGCAAATGGACCTGTTAGCCTAGAAGAACCAAGACTGGAAAGATTACAGCGCCAAGGTTTATGAGTGGGGGCAGGCATAGAAAAACCATAAGCATATGTATAAGCTAGAACATGCCACCTATCGTAACCAATACAAGGATGCCTCAATCAAATTACATACTCACGAGGTATTCCTTTGATATTATTGTTGCTTCTGAGTCTTCTGACAGGTTCATGCAATAGGTGATAGTGACTGAGTCCCCTGAAAGGGAAGTGACCTTTCCTGCGGGTGAGACCACCACTGCCGCCTTTTCTCCTAGACCTCCAAGATGGACATCCTTAGAGAAGGAGAAAGTTGCTACAAGCATTGACTTGGGAAATAGGAATTGAGCTAACATCATGGAGTAGAAGATCTTACAATGCTTGGCAGAAAGACTAGATTGGATACCTCCCGAAATAGATGCAGGGCCATCTTGGGTCAGTTATCCTTTGGTATAACAATAATTTATTCTGTTGGAGTCTTTATGGTGACTTTAGCTAACTAGTTCATTTTTTATGGTGTAGGATCCAGGTGAAAACACAAGGCCTACTATATCAAGAGATGGTGGAACAGGAGAAGGGTCGTAGCGTAGCAGCTGATCATTTTATTTGAATTGAAAGAATGTGACAAACATTGTTATTTTGTGAAAGAAAAAATTGAAATACAAAGAGATTTGTTTTGCTCATGTGTTATATTTTGTATTTATTTTTATTTTATTTTATTCTATTTTCCTTTATGAATTGAATTCGTTTTGAACATCTCATTTTAGTTTTAGGCCATTTCAAGCTGTGGTGATGATGGTAAAGGAAACTTTTGCCAATTTTAGGCCTTAGCGGGCCATGGCGTAATGCAAATGGAGGACATGTGAAGGGTTTAAAGAATAAGTTAGACACTTGGCATAAATGAATAAATGTGAAGCAAATAGGAGATAAATGTATAATGGGTGTTAATTGGGTGAGGAACAATGGAGTCATTACACTACACGAGTAACGATCATCCTTGCAACTGCTTTCTAAGCCATCGTGGGTTTTGCAACATGTAAGGTTGAGAGGCTTTATTGTGGTATTCTTCTACATCATCATCTACCACTTGAAAGGAAACTTGGCCCACGCAGTTTTGTTTTTTGAGTCGGCATCTTGGGTCGGCTTTTTTGTCAAACACTTAGTATCAGCAAAAATAGGTCCCTCGTTCTTAGAGGTTATAACCTCTGAACCCTGCTCCATATCTACGTTATTTATTGCCTAGGTTGTCACTTCATCACTATGGATCATCACCTCCCTACCTGCGTAAGGTAGATGGATTTCCTGATGTATGGGTGAAGAGATAGCCCTGAGTTGGACTAACCACGATCTCCCCAAGATCAGGTTAAACCCAGGCATCTCTTCCACCATGATAAATGTCGCACTTCTGGGGAATTGATCCATTGCAACAAAGTCAATGTGGATGGTGCCTTTCACCACTACCTGCACCCCATTGAATGACTTTAGACATGACATTGTCATGGGTTTGATTTGGTCCACCAAACCCAATTTGTCCACTATGGGGAATGGGATGACATTTGTAGTAGCCCTGTCATCAACGTGTACTCTTCGGATCTTATGTTGGCCAACCCGAATTATGATGAATAGGGGTGTTGTTGTTACTTGACCCTTTTCAAGGTCTTCCTAAATGGACTCGTCATAGAATGTCAATTGGGATGGCCGTAGTTCTTTAGACGTAGAAGGAAGCATGACCAAATGGATTGATTTTTCTTCTACCGGCATGTTCTCGTCAACTGGGATAGATGTTAACATACAATCCAGAGCCTCGTGGTGTGTGGTGGAAGTCATTACCAGGTCGTACAGGCTCAACATTGTGTTCTTTTATTTTAGAGCCTGCTTAACCTAAGTGAAAGTGCTTAAGAGGTCTTGTCCACCTTCCTATTTTTTACCACCCTTCTCTTTCTCCATTCATCCTAGAAGATGGATTTCCTAAGGAGGAGCGGTTTCAGGTTTGGGTTTAAACACTTTTGGGCGAGGTGGTGATGATCATGTGTGCATAGCGATGTTAACTTTTGATGATGAGGTAGGCATAGATGCAAAGGATGAAGGAGTAGACTTGGAAGGACCTAGGGTGGTATGTTCCATAGTTGTTTCACCTATCAGATGCTCTTCCTGTTTCCTTGGATGAGAAGGCTGTGATGCCGTATTATGCTGGTTTTTTGGAATGGGGACAGTTGAGTGGTTTGGCCCCCTGATGATGAATGGTGTTTGTGGAGTTAATGCAGGCGGTGGTGTAGTTTTGATTATAGAAAGTGTAGGGGCAGGTGTCCGAGAAAGGAACTTAAGGAAAAATGGTTGCTGTGGTGTTCTTTTTGCCATTGTTGATGTCACTATGCTACGTTGAGGTATACGAACCACAAACGGCTGCTAGGACGATTCTAGATTACCATCTATGCCAATCATGTTAATGATGTACCTCACGTCGTTAGCGTTGAGGGGGTCCTTGTAAACATGCATGGATTGATTCTCAAGGTGGATGGGGTTGCTTTTGTCTAGCACCAACTTCCCCTGATCAATCATCCATTGAATGTCATCTTTTTAGGCTAGATAGTAATATGTGTCATGACCACAAAGTTGGTGGTAGTCACAGAACTGCTCTAGCCTAAGGTTTTTAGGAACTGGGGGCTCATTGGGCATAGCCAAGGAGGGGTTCCTAAGGAGTTTGCAATACCGCTGATGTCGTTTGATCACTTCCTCTGACATCCTCTTGTGTTAAATGTACCCTTCCCCTAGAAATTTATTTAGAAGTTATGAAGGCTTGATAGGTAGTAGAGTGTACTTGGAGCCATCTTTATGCTTGAAGTTGGGTTTAGGCAGGCTGGCTGCCTCAGGTGCCAACGTGGAGGGTTGGGCAGCATTGCTTGGGCTAGGCGACGGGTTAGTTAGTGTTGTGGCCACTTTCTTATTATTGTTGTTGTTGGGCTTTGCCTCGTTTTCCATGGTGACCACTGTGGCCGTTGTGGCCTTTCCCTTCTCTTTGTTCTTTTTATTATGTACATTTTTGTATGCAACATAGTCTGGGTCCCTACTAGCTTTGGCCACATCTTGAATGCTTTTTGTTTGTGCAAAATCTTGATTGAGGGAGCATGGGGCTAGGTAATACAGCTTGGATTTGATGAAATCATTCACTGCCCCCTTGAAGATGGCCAACAAGTGGGCCTCCGTGATAGGCTTGCGGATCTTGTTCAAGGTGGTGCTCCACCATTGTATAAACCTCTGCACCGACTCTAGTGGATCTTACTTAACTCCCATTAACTGATCTAGCATGACTTTGGGCTTCAAGTTATACTTGAAGCAGGTCACGAACTAGGTCAACAGCTCCTATAGTATTGAGATGGAGGTGCACGGGAGTGCACGGTACCAGTCTAAAGCTTTTCCTATCAAGGACATAACAAAGACACGAATGATAGTGTGTGGCCATTATTGTAGCAACAAAGATTTAGATCTAAATGTGACAGAATGTGCCTTATGGTTGCCCTCCCCATTCTATTTTGTAAATTGGGGGAGCAGCATATCAAGGGGTAATGTAAGCATGGGAATCGTGGGCTGATGGGATTGTCATGGTAGAAATCCATGATCTGCATTGTATCAGAACCAGTGGCTTTGAGGTGTCTAACCTCTTCAGTAAAGATCTGGATAAGTTGAAATGCTTGATGCAGACCCAGAAATGACACAGACGGTTGTGGGGTTACGGGGGAAACCATTGTTTGTGGCATAGCAAGGGTAGTGACTTGGCTCACAGGGGGGGCTGTTGGGGTTGCCCTTGCAAAGGGTGCTACTAGTGCAGTCCACCACCCAGTGGGTGGTGCTATTGGAGTGATGGCTATTGGTGGTGCTGTGGGGTTGGTCATTTGCATGACCGATGGAATGGGCCAAAGTCCTGAGTTTGGTTGCAATACCTGCAGGACTTGGTATGTTTGGTGGTAAGGGTACTGTGACATCTAGTGGGGCTGTGAGGTGGGAGCGAAGTGGCTGGGGTCCACCACATGGTTAGGGCTAGATCTACCGCTAATGGTGGAACAGATGCAAATGATGAGATAGGAGCAGAGGCTTTAGACAACTGTGAAGTATATGCAGTGTGTATGTAGGGAAGCATGGGCATAATCAGTGCTTGGTATGAGGATGGGACAAAATGGGAGGGGAGAGTGCTTGGGTACAAAACTGAGGGAGGTTCTTGTTGATACACTGAGGGTGTAGGGTGGCTGTCCATTGTTGATGAGATCATAGATTGAGGCAAATTTATGGTGATTGCAAAGGGAGTTGTCGTGAAAAGGGGGTTTTACTTGAAGGCCATGGTAGAAGGGATGGTCATATAGTAAGTTTGGCCATCCCCCTCAGACTGGGAGTCTAGATCTTCCTGTCTATCCTGGAACACTTCATCACAATGGGATACCATGTCCCACTCCCTAGGCCTAGTGACTCTTGTCGCTGATCGAAGATCCACTGATACGTCTCCGTAAGGGGGATGGCAACATCGGGATTAGGGACAAACTCCCTTTCATTCTAATAAAGGAGCTTGAAACTATGCCTGTGCTCAAGTTCTTGGCAATCCAAGGGCAAATCCACTTGGATCTTTGTGCAGATAAAGTCATAACACTTTACGTCTTGTGCTAAGAACTCAGGTGACAAGTGTCGAGTCCTAAGGAATTGGTGTGGCGCCAGCACTGGGCTAGGTGGCCGCTCAGCACCCATGGTGCTTGGGGCCAAGAAAGGAGCCTCAAGGCTCGAGGTGGAAACAACAATTATTGTCAGAATCATCTTGCATATTGAAAAAAGGGAAATCACAAACTAGAAAATACAAAAATCAAGAGGAGATTGGAGGCTTTTCATCCTGCTAGATTCCAAAAGAACTATCATCATGACCAATCTACACCATACGATGCGTAAACAACAAAAAAGGATGTTATGTTTAGGCTAGTATGTGACGGGATATAGAGACTATGCAAGACTACTCGTAGGACACGGAAAAGGCATCAAAAGGCCCTCCTTCAAACACCAAAAACTGTAGCAACCAAAAACATCGATGGCTGGAACACCGAGAGGTTGTCGGGTGAACAGTTTAACCTCGAATTCCTGCAAGGGCCATGTTGGAGAAAAACGGAAACAGGGCACCCTAAATGATCTAGTCAATTAGACAGGCACTTAGTCAATGTATCTTAACCTTATGTAAACATCATTTTGAAGGTGAGACAGGTGAGGTAAATCAATGATCAATAGATGCAAAATGGAGAAAATAGTGCAAAGAAATGATAATAGTAAAGAAATAGCAAAACAAACTTAGGTGAGAGAATGCACCACCCCAAGGCCATGGATTTGATTCTTTGCCTTGTTTGAAAGGTGTACAATAGGTCATGCAATGCCAGACACACACAGAGAACTCAAGGGTAACTAGAATGCTTAAGGGAAATGCCAACTATGCTTTTTGGAGGCCAACTTAAAACCCAACTACAGCAAGAAGCCAACTCTGTTTTCTAAGAAGCCAATCAAGAAGCCAACCAACCAATGCAAAAATCCAACAAGCCAACCACTCTTGCCAATGCAAAAATGCCAACTCTTTGAATGAAAAGCCAAGTCCATAGGATGCTGATGTGCCTATACCATGTAGGTGTGAAATGTTGGACATGAACTTGGCTACGTTGTGACTATAGTTCCGGGACTGCATGTGCCAATATCAGTGTGCTAACAATGTAAAAAATGGAGCTTATGCTCTAGGACTACATCTTCCCTGCTCTTACGAGTAGGGTCAAGCATAGGAACAATGCTTTGGGAGCTAACTAGGGGGTGTGCAAAATGGAGTGAAATTGTTGATTCCACCATGGAGATGCCAAAATGAGGAATATTACTATCAACAAGTTCTAGAACTACCTAAAGACATCTTGATGTTTCCATACCAGTGTTTTGTTACTCACACTTTCAAGTTCATTGGTGTAGCATAAGTGGCTACTTGCTAGGCTGTGCTATGCTACATAGTGTAGCCACTGGTTTTAATTGGAACTTGTGCTGAAGCTGAAAACATGTCTCAAGCTTAGTTTTGCTAACAACTACAACTCTTGTCTTTTGTGTCAGGAAGCCTTTGAACTTGCTGAACTCATGCTTGAAACTCCCTTGCTATTTTTGCATTGTTGCTACGCTATGTAGTGTAGCAGCTAGCATATCTTGCCTTTTCATTCAATATTCTATTCTCAAGAATCTTTGCTCAAGGCTTGGTGCTAAATAATGCAACCGGTTTTGGAGGCCAGAGTGTTTTCCGAGTGAGAGTTTCTTATTAGAATCATTTGTCAAGCTAGGCCTTTCTGCTTCATCTTTGCCACGCTGTGCTACACTACATAGCGTAGCATAGCATAGCGCCTTGTGTTCACCAAATATTTAACTTGTTTTGCAATCATTCCATCAATTCGCACTTGGACGCTTGAGCAACTGTCTTTCAAGGCTTGCTACGCTACATAGCATAGCATAGCATAGCAAACCTCTTGACTAGAAAACTTGTTGAACTACTTTGCTTATCCCAAACGCTTTCGGCAACTCCTAGCATAGCTTCTAAATAGACTATCAGCCAAGTGAATTGTCTAGGAGGGCAAGCTGGAGAGTCCATCGGGCTTGTCAGCTCTAGAGATAGAAAACTTGCAAGACTGGATAGTCTAACCTCAATGCCTACATTTTCGTACTGAACTGTCATGATGCTACACTTGTGGAAGTCCTTGCCCAAATTCCAAGACCCTGGTGAGGCATGAGAGTCTTGAAATTCTATGGTTTTTTAGTACGCACCTTGCATCAAAAGTCTACCATTGAGATCATTGCTTGGAAATGAAGCACTCAAATTTGAGAAAGTGAAAAATCACTACAGGGACTAGGTCAGTTTGTAAAAGGAAGTGAATGAAAAACAAATCCAGATGGCAAAGGTCAAACTGAATGAAGCCCTCTAGTAACTTCAACAAGAAAGAGAGATGTGGTAGCCCATCCTTTATGGGATTGATGCCTACAACAAAGTGGAGATCCACTTGAAGGAGTTGCAAATCAAGGAGATGATAGAGTACATGGAGTTGACCAATCTTCGTTATGCAGACCTACCAATGCTAACTATCGAATGACCATGGTTGAAGTTTGAAAAACAAGTGTCTAGCTTGTATCTGCTATACGAGGTTGAGTTCAAACCCATAAGGACATCAAGTAAAAGCTTGAGACTGCTAACGTTGAACTCAAAGTCCATATAGGACAATTTAGAGATCAATGATCTATTGTTGAGAACCTAGCCAAATGGATGAATGACTACTAGGAGCTAAAGGACACAATCAGGGCATTCAACATTGAACACAAATATTTCACTACCTGGTTTATTAATGTAAAGAAGTTGTTTCCAGCAATCCCATGTCCTTGGGATGTGCCTATTCCAATCCATATTGGGAAAGTTGCATGGATAGTTCATGATCCTAGGAGTAAAGAGGAGAAAATGAAAGTACTACTGGATGCTTTCTACCTCCCACATGAAGTTGTAGTAGCAGCAGGACAACCGTAACCACCTTAACCACCACCAATGCATGANGCGGTGGTGGTTCCTAAGGCTCCGAGGGACCTTCACCAACTTCATGCACNTCTTCTCCAACAAGCTTCACATCATCAAGGAATGTGTTGTCCAATTTTGAAGAGTTGAATCATCGTGTTTAATTTTGTGTCCTGAACACATTGATTTTTTGTAATGTGCTGATCTATACACTCCATTTTTTGTCGGGTGAATCAGTTTGTTTTGTGTGAAGAAAATTCAATCAATAATCCAATACCTTCAAAATTTTGTAACAAAACACAACGATGAGTTTTCATTCAATCATGGGGGTATGATGAGTCATGTTAACTTGGCTACCTAGGCCTCATCAACAAGGGCTAGTTGACACATCTTACCATGCGTCAATGAGGCCCCATCAACATAGTGTCATGTGTTAACTATAAATATGCGCTTGTAGCTGCATTTATGGTAGTTGCTATGGAGATCTTACATTTTTTCCATTTGAAAGTTAGAATTTTTTCCTCGAGTGTGCATAGCAGTAGTCATTGAGTGTATAGATATATATGCTAGCATTGTTGTAGTTGAGCATGACAATGTGTGTGGCAATAAAGACAAGCTTTCTAATAAACCTTGCTGCACTTTGGATAGATTAGCTATTTTATTTATGCATTTAATATTTCAATTATTTATTAAATGTTTTCTATTAGTTATTAAATATTTTCCAATTATTACATTAATGAAGCAATTAAGCTAGATAGATTACACACATAAGTATGGTCACTTCAAGTGTAAAATGTATTTGCTTGGTAATCCCAGTAGCATTATTACTTGGTACACCTAATAGCATAGCGCTTGGTAACCTAGCAGTGGATACGTGGGTTCAGGATGTGTATAAAAAGTGGANCTAGTAGCATAGCGCTTGGTAACCTAGCAGTGGATACGTGGGTTCAGGATGTGTATAAAAAGTGGAAAAAAATGCTTATGTTAGGATTAGTTAAATGCTAGTTAATTAATTAATTTAGATTAGTTAATCAAATTCCTTTTATATACATTTCGAGCACCAAACTATAAAATATAAAATGACAAAAATTGGATGCCTCAGTTACACTTAACCATACCAAAAAACATCACAAGTGTAATTGGGAAGACAACGATTGACCTTAAGGCTAGATTCACTTCCTAAAGGAATAGTGCACTGGAAATGATAAAGTCCATGGAATTTGACCAGATCACTCGTGAATGCTTCATGATTCATATGGTTGGATGTAGGGGTACCTCGCCACTCATCACCTGTAAAGTTTTTCAACAATGTATGGAATAGCAAGCCTAGTAGAGACCATTGCCTACATTAAATTGCTAATAACAATAGCATATAAAATTTTAACTAGGAGCTCTTTTTCTTGACTTATCTTTGGACATTATTCAATTGAAAGTTTAATACCACTTTCACAAGATGTAGTCATAGGCTTGCAATCATGCATATTAAATCTTTTAAAAATAATTGTAACATATGTGGACTATCCAAGCCAAAGCCTTTTATTAGGCCTATCCCTATTAATTTTCATGCCCAAGATTTTTTCTTCAACACCAAGATCCTTCATCTCAAATTAAGAAAATAGATGAAGTTTTAACTCCTAAACATCATGTATGTTATTACCTACAATTAACATTTCATCAACATATAGTAGCAAGATAACATATTTTTCACTTGTATTTTTATCATGCATACAGGAGTCTTCTACACTTCTAACAAAGCCAAGATTTATCATGTGGTCATTAAACTTCTTATTCCATATCCTTGGTGCTTGTTTAAGCCCATATAGTGATTTCAATAATCAACACACCATATGCTATTTTCATTTAATTTCATATCCTTTAGGTTGAAGCATATATATTTCTTCCTCAAGATCACTATTAAGGAATGCTATTTTCACATCCATTTTTTTCAAGTTCAAGATCATAAATAGCTGTGATAGCCAACAATGATCTTATGGATGTTAATTTTACTACTAGAAAGAAGATTTCATCATAATTAATCCCTTGTCTCTAAAAAATTTCTTTAGCTACAAGTCATGCTTTGTATTGATTCCTAGATTTTATTCTATACACCCATTTATTTCCAATGGGTTTTCTCTCTAATGGGAGCTCAATTAATTCCCAAGTTTTATTTTTATGAATTGATGTCATTTCAACATCCATTGCCTATTTTCACTTTGCATTTTTCATAGACAAACATGCCTCATCATATGTTGATGGCTCATTATTTTCAGTAAATAAGACATATTCTTCTAAATGTGAAGGCAATCTATGTATACGCTTGAAACATCTTACATGATCCTATTCACTTAAACAATATTCTCCCTGTTCATGTGTTGTATTTGCATCTACCATGCCATCACCATCCTATTCTCTAGGGGTAAAATCCCCAACCAAGGGAAGATGACCCTAAGAAATTTCGTTTTTAATTTCAACAAGCACATACCTAGGAGTTACATCATTTGAAGGAGTTTCAGTATTTAAAGTTTCCTCCTTCATAGATCCATATTTTTTTCTAAAAATAACATCTCAACTATAAATAACCCTTTTAGTTTGTGGGTTATACAACTTATAAGCTTTAACACCATGTCCATATCCAAGAAAAATACATTTGACAGACTTAGAGTCTAATTTGGACATATTAGATTTTGGAACATGTACATAGGCTTCACAACCAAAAATCTTTAAATAGTTTAAATTAATGGACCTACCACTCCAAACTTTCTCTAGATATTTTCCATCAAGACCTGATGAGGAAGATCTATTAATAAGATAACATGCAATCATTACTGCTTCATCCCAAAAATGCTTGTCAAGATTAGATTTATTGAGCATACATCTGGCACATTCCATCAATGTTCGATTAAAGCACTTTGCTACTCTATTTTGTTCAAGAGTCCCCAGAATAGTCTTTTTCCTTTGAATGCCATGTTCTTTACAAAAAGCATTAAACTTATTTGAGCAAAACTCACCACCATTGTAAATTCTTAGAATTTTGATTTTCTTTCCTAAATAATTCTTAAGAAGAGCTTTAAATTCTATGAATTTTCCAAATACTTAAAACTTATGTTTTAATAAATAGATCCAGCTCTTTCTAGAATAATCATCAATAAAAGAAACATAATACATAGCACCTCCAACAAAACGTGTTTTAATAGCTTTAACTAGTTCACATACATCACTATGTATCAATTCTAATATTTGAAGAGATTTAGCATTACTTCTTTGAAAAATGTGATGCTTTTGTTTACCATCTAGAAAATGATGGAAAAAATCCAAAGAATCTTTTAAAAACTTAAATTTACCTTGCTTGTAAATTTCTTTAAGTCCTTTTTCACCAAGATGTCCCATTCTCTTATGCCATAAATTAATACTTGAAATTAAATCAATAACTACAAATGCACTTAATTTCTACTTTAATGTCTTAGCTTCTTATTTGTACAACTTGCATATTTTAATTCTAGAAGCCAAAAGAGATGAACCATGCAATATTAAACAATTTTCACCTCCAAAGATAACAGTTAGTCCTACATCATCCAGTTCACTTATAAACAAAATATTTTTAGTAAGTATTGGAACATGACGTACATTGGAAATCAATTTAATCACTCCATTTTTAAATTGAATCTTTACCTTTTCATAACCTATAACTTTACATAAACCATCATTACCCAATCTTATCATTCCAAGATCAGATGATGTGTACTCATTGAACCAATCAACATGTGAAGTCTAGTAACGAGATACACCTAAGTCCACATACCATTAATATGTATAAGAATTATCAAAAGATGAGACAACATACAAATCTCCCTCTTGAGCAAGAGGTGCTTGATCACATTTTGATATATTACTCTCTTTGCCCTTTTTTGGAGGGGCTTTACAATCTTTCTTTACATGACTAGCTTTACCAAAATTCCAACATTAGGTGGCCTCTTTACAAATTTTTGAGACTTATTTTCAAATTGAGGCCTCTTAACAAAATTTGGATTTACATCATTTTTCATAAATAACACATCATTTTGAGGAGTAGAAGTTTTCCTTCTTGCTTCCTCAGACAACACTTAACCAACAATATTATCAAAAATAAAGCTAGCAAGTGTATTACTTACAACCATCAAAAATATCTCCCATGATTCTGGAAGTGTGCTGAGAAGTGTGATGCATTGATCTTTCTCATCCATTTTTACCCCCATAGATTACAACTAATGGACTATTCTATTAAAGATATTCATGTGTTTTGTAATGGCAATACCTTCAACCATTTTACAATTATACAATTATTTCTTTAACAACAACTTATTGGTTAGGGACTTTGTTTGATACAAAGTTTGCACTTTATCCCATAAATCTTTAGCAGAAGAAACATTGAAAACATTAAGCAATATTGAATCTGAAATACATAAATGAATTGTACTTATTACCTTCAGATTCAAATTTTCTAACTCTTCAAAAAACATTTTATTAGGCTTAACTCCCAAAATTTCTCTATGCTGGTCCTTTTCAATGAGATCCTCCATCTTGATCTTCCATAATTCATAGTTGGACCCACTGAACGTTTCAATTTCAATTTTGGATGAAGAGTTGGTCTTGATTTTTTCCTACAATTACTTGACAAAATAATAGTGGTGCATGGAAATTGGCTCCGATACCAATTATTATTTCTAGTTTCTTACACCAATATAATATTAAATTTAAAATAAGCTGTAGAAAATAAAAAAGACACAAAGTTACCCTGGGGAAAACCTTCAAGGTAGAAAACCCCAGTAGAAAATCGGCTCCTAGACCATTAGCAACATAGCTTCATATGATTGAAGCTCAAGGAGAATTTACAAAGGAAGGGAGATTACTCTCAAGATTATGCTTTAAAAGAATGTGGTGTATTGGATGCTCCCTTTGAGCTCCTTATATATTACTCAAGTTATAAAATAAACCCAAAAATAAAAGGGATAAGGTAGTTTATTTTGGTGGGGATAAGTATGGAACCAAATATAACATAGACACAAATAAAAATATAATAAGACAATGTAAAAATATTTGGAGAAAATAAAGGTAGATTTTTCTTCATCCACCCTTACATAATCTTGGTTCAAATCTCACATTAACATTACCTTTTGCACATATACTAATTGATGAAGTACAAATGTTATTGAAACTATGTAATTTAAGAAATATAGAATGCTTTGTGTCTTTGGAAATTTGGTTTGAATTTTTTATTCCTCTTTTTTAGATGCTTCTTGATTATCTTTTGAGCCCTTGATAATGTATACCAAACTTATGGAAGTTGTCAAATAAATGTTGTATTTTCTAAGGTTTGTGTACACTTAGGAAAACTTGAATTTTCATAGAATCATTAAAACATATATTACAACAACACATTTTAGCACCTCTATGTAATGGTTGGACTATTATTCAACATAAAATATGCACAAAGATAAAATTTAAATAAAAATATTATCCTATGTCTAGAGAGTGAGAGATTGCTTCAAGGATGATTAATAATGATATTCAACTTTAGCATTTATAAGGAATAGATTCACAAACAAAGAAAATAAGCCTAATGGCTAGATATTAAAAAGTGATTAATAGTTGATATGAAATTAAATGAGTAGTGACACTTAGAGAAACAAGATGATTTAAGAAATATTTAAATTAACAAAAGATAAATATGATAAATATGTAAAAGTAATCCAAATTGGACTTTTCTTGGAAAATGATAAAATGATAACCTCACTGTTTTAGAATAGTGAACATTGAGACAAAGAAACTTGTTTGTAATGTGTTGTAATTTTATGAAGGATCCTATAGTTTTCTCTTGTTTTAGCTATTTGCTAGTTGCTTTAATCTATTTTTCTAGTGTATGCTTGGGTTCATTATATGGGAGAGTAATGGAATAGCCTTGTTTTCTACTTGTACTTTTTCTATTTAAGTATGATTCCTTTTAGGTGGTGGATTCCTTATTGATTCCTTATTGACATACTTTTACTATAAATTTTATGTATGTCATTTGTGATTGCAGGCTTTGTGTTTACATGTTCATGTTTAGGTTTATCTTAAATAGAAAAAAAATACCATAGAAATGATGCAACAATTGCTTTTCTCTACAAGGATAAGTAAGTATCGAGCCTTTGAAATTGAGAATTTAGCATATGAAGAGTTGTTTAAAAACTACAATCATGGAATAAGAAAAATTAGATGGGCATAAACTTAGGTGTGGAGTGAGTTTAGGAGGTTGCAATAAGGATGTTTAGGAATTCAATTTAGGGTGAGTGTTTGAGAAAGGATAGCCAAATTAATTTTTTTTTAAATAATGAAGAAATTATGAAGAATAAAAGATGTAGAGTAATAAATACAAGAAGAAAGAATCTGCTTACGAAGCAATGTAGAAATTGTAAAAAAAAAAGATTAATTAAGGAAAATGTTCAACATTTTTTTTTTGATGAGGTGGAATTACCATCTAGTATAGGCCATGGTAAAGAATAAAGATTGAAAGAAAACATTAATAATACAGGCTAAGAAAATTTAGAAATGAATAGTTAAGAATAAATTGGTGGACTAAAATGAAGAAGGATTGAAAGTTAACTTGGTAGTGATAATTCATGTGCAATGAATTGTAAGACATGGGGATAAGTTGTGTTAAGGATGTAATTAATACTTGATATTTGGAAAGAATAATCAAGGAAAATAATGTAGGGTTAACTAATTACAATGTTTTGTTGCACCTAAAGTTGAATGACACCTGAAGCAGAAAGCATACACGGTTTTTCAGTAGGTTGTGACCTTTGTGGATACAAAAAAGGCATAAGGTGGTTCTAGATGTGATCCACTACTAGAAGTGGGTTTTATGCACTTGCACTCACTTGCAAAGGCAAATATAATTAGGCCTAGGCCCCCTCCTTGTTGTTTTTGGGGCCTTACTGTTTATTTTCGTTTTGTTTGTTTGTTTCCTCTATTTATAGTCTCCTATTTATTTTTTGATATCCATTCTAATAGATCAATTTTATGTGGTCATGGTCTATTGTGTGGCCTGATAAAGACAAGTAAGGGTTTAAGGTGTATTGAGCTTTGGGGGTTCTTCTCCCCCTTCCTTTTTTGATGTAAATATCTCTTGTTTAGTATTAATATATTTCCTCAAAATTTTGTCAAAAAAAAAGAGTTATGTTGCAACTATGTAATATATGAAATTAATGGATCAATAGTTAACAAGGAATGCAAATTAAGCAAAATAAAACTTAGTATTAAATAAAAATCTTGGAATGTTGATGGGATAAATCATTGTGGCAAGATGCAACATCAATGGAAAAAGAATTGACAATGAAATGATGATTAGTTAGTATGGTGGATCAATGGTTGATAATGAATTAATTGACTAGAATGAAGGAAAAGTAGAGTTGGAGGTAAAAGTAACATTAAGGTATGAATAGAGTGTAAGATGTTTGAACAAGCCTAAGTAAAAGTGCAATTTAGCAAGTTAACAAATATTAGTTACAATGAATTGATATAAAATACAATCTATGAAACTCATGAATTAATAATGAAGTAGAAATGGAAATTAAGAATAATGATTGAAGGATAGGAATGAAAGAGTGGTATCAACCAATAGGTTGCTTATTGTGTTTTGACAAAGGAGCCTTGCATTCTAAGAGTGATTTCTATGGGATGGATGAGCACTCCATATATGATCTTAATATAGTTTTGAATACTATATTAAACATGCAACTTTCAAAATTGAGGTGTGAAATTCAAGTAAAAATTGAGATTCTTGCTTTTGTGTGCTTCTTTAATTTGGTTTTTCTTTCTTTTCTTCTTGTAGATTTTAGCACTTCTTTTGTTGTTTGGTTGAAGCCTCATTGTCTTGATATTTTTCTTGAAGAAATTCTCCAATATTTTTTTTTGTTCTTTAAACTAGTCATGCAAAACATATTACAACATCTTTCACTCACTATGCATGTACCAAAAAAGTATCATCCTTTGTCTTACATCCAACTCTTTTATCCCATTGAACATAACATACCTAGTAAGGTTAGTCTACACTTAGAGAAACTTGAATTTTCATATAGAAAGTTGCATTTGATAAAATCATTTAAGAATGTATTATAATAACATGTTTGAGCACCTTGTTTAATAGCTAGATTGTTATAAAATAGGCACACAAGTATAAAATTTAAATAACAATATTGTCCTATGCTAAGAGAGAGAGAGAGAGAGAGAAGAGATTGTTTTAAGGATGATTAATTAAGATGTTTAAGTCTAGTGTTATAAAGAAATAGATTCACAAACAAACCGAACTAACATAATGTGTACATATTCAAAAGTGGCATGCTCATACATTGTTAGATGAACATTATAGTGAGACAAACAAGATGGGACCTTGAGACATTGTAATCAAGAATCTTAATTTAAGAAAGCTTTAAATTGATAACAGATAAATTTGATAAACATGTAAAAGTAATCCAAATTAGATGTTTTTCGAAAAATCATATGATGATAACCTCAATGTTTGGAAGTAGTTAACATTGAGACAAAGAGCCATGTTTGTAAGTTGTTGTAATTTTATGGAGGATCATGTACTTTTCTTTTATTTTATCAATTTTCTGTAATTTTATGGAGATTGTATTTTACTTTTCTTTGATTTTTTATGCTAGTATTTGCTTGGGTTCTTTTTATGGGATATGAATGAAATAGCCCTATTTTTTTATTGTAATTTTTCTGTTTAGGGATGCTTCCTTTGGTATGGTGAATTACTTGTCTATTTCATGTGGATGATTTCTTATTTTACATTTTACATATTGCATTTGTGATTGTATACTCTTTGTATACAAAATGTTCAGCATTGTCATGATCATGAAAGAAAACATTATGCAAGACTCAGATTTTTCTATAAGGATAAGTGAGTAGATAGGTTGAAAAATTGAAATATCAACATATGAAGAGATGTTAGAAAACTACAATTATGGAATAGTAAAATAGTAGATAGAAATTAACATAATTATTTAGTCACTTTAGAAGATTGCAATAAGGATGTTTAGGATAACATGTATTTTGAAGATTCTAATTCTAAATAGTAATTTGGTATGAAGTGTAAAAGAGAGAAAGTAATCAATAGGAAATGAAAACATTTACATGTGAAGGAATGTAGAAATATTAGAAGAAGAATAGTGAAGGAAAATGTTCAACATTTCTTTTTGACAAGGTTGAATTACACTCTAGTACATGTGTTGGTAAATTATAAAAGTCAAAATGAAATATTAATAATAAAGTGTAAAAATATTAGAAATAAATAGTTAATAAGAAATAAGTTGATTGGAATGAAGAAGAATTGAAAATTAAATTACTAGTCTTAATTGGTGTGGAATGAAGTGCAAGATATGAGAACAATTTGGTGTAAGGATGTAAATGAAGCCTAATATTTGGAAAGAACAATTAAGAAAAATAATGTAGGATCAACTGAAATCAATGTTTTGTTGGAACTACACAATCTATGAAATGGATGCATTAATAGTTAAGAATAAATGCAAATTAAGTATAATGAAAATCCACTTTAAATAACAACCTTGAGATGTGTGGGGGATAAATCATTGTATCAAGATGCACAAAGAATGGGGCAAGTAGGGGTGAGAAAATGATGATTAGTTAATATGTTAAATCAATGGTTGATAATGAATTAATAGACTAGAATAAACAAAGATTAGAGTTTAGTGTAAAAATAACATTAAGATATGAATCAAGAGTGATGTTTGAGCAAGCCTAATTGAAAATGTAATTAACCAAATTAACAAATATTAGTGACTATCAGTTGATATCAAATGAAATCTATGAAGTACATGAATCTATAGTGAAGTAGAAATGAAAATTAAGAATGATCATTAAATGATAAGAATGGAGGAGCATCGCCCAACAATAGTGTGTGTTTAGTGTTTTGAAGGAGGAGCCCTAGATTTTAATTGCAATTTTACCATATGAGAATGCTTTCCATGGGTGGATGAGGACTTTACATGCTATCTTAATGAAGTTTTGAATGCTTTTTAAAGAAATAGTGGTAAGGCATGATGCAAGATTTAGAGCTTGATACAAGTTTAATTAAGTATGCAACTTTCAAACTTGAGGTATTAAATTGAAGTAAAAATTAGAGAATTAAAATGGATAAATAATGAAAATTTGAGAAGTAATAACATCAATCTAGAATAATCAATGACTTTGTAGTAAAATGATTAACCATAAAATTTAATGATAGTTTTTTGGAAAACATTAATATATTATTTTTGAATAATATAAATATTATAAAATGTAATCTAGCATATGATTTGAGAAGTTTTCTTTAAGAATATATCATGGTTATGGACAAAATATACACAATAATGAATATTATATATCAATAATATAGTTGGAAGCAAGATCAATATAGTTGACTAAGGATGAATAGGGAATATTTTAAACCTTACACAAAGGAATCAATTCACCATTTTTAGAAGAAGATGTAATGAATGAAGTAATGTGACATTAGCAATGAAACCTTAGAAACTAATAAATCAACATTTGATTAAGAATGTAGAAGGATTAAATATTAAATAAGTAGTGATATTGGTGTACAAACACATTATAACAAAGATGGTTATGAATATCATTCAATCATTACTTGTGGAGAAAAATTTTGATGGAAGGCTTGATAAACTTGAATGATAATTTGGTATGAACTATGAAATATAAGAAATGAATAGAACACTTAAGAAGAGACATAAATAAATAAAAAATAATAACATTATATGTTAAATAGCAACTTTCATATGTATGAATGACTTACCAACTGCTACAACCACAAGGATGAACAATTGTTTCTCAAGATTTACATGGGAAGAAAAATTTACAAGAAGCCTGTTGAGGCCAACCTCACCCATGCTAGGCATAGGGCCTTGACCAAAAGTAATAACATAAAAATTGCACTTTGAATTAGTTGTAAGCTTAGATATAGAGTTGTAGAGGTAATGTTCCCTAGAATTACAACTTGATGTGTAAACCTCTATTGAGATGCTTATGAGTTCATATAGTATTTGAATTTACATGGTGACTTTTTTGTTCTTATCCTTATTACCAGTAACAAGTGCCATCGATTTTATATATCAAAAGTTGTTATTCTATGCATTTCACAATGTTTCCAATGTCAAACATTGGTGGTGGCAGTTTTTCTGTGTAGCGTTTGGCATGGCAAAGGCAGTTGGCGATTGATGACAATTAATAGAAACAGACAGTTTAGGGTTAGGGTTTCTCCCGCATGGCCACTACAAAGGGGGCTAGAATTGGCAATTACCAAAACCTTTCTTTTGAAATGAGTAGTGGCTGGCAACGCATGTCCATCAGCAGCTGCTGTTTTATTTTGTTCTTCTATTTTCTCTGGCCACATGAAACCCATCTTTTAGCCTCTTATTGCTGTGAGCGGTGCACACATATGATAGCAACGCACCTACAAACGGTGACCTTCTCTCTGGATGTTGGGGTAACGGCAGACACCTATAGCAAGTTAGCAGGATGATCACAAATAACGTGACGGATGCACCAATGGCTACAACCACACCTGCATCTTAGTGACATATAAGAATAACAAAAATTTTTGGCATTTTCATTTACAGTTTCAGCATTTCCACACATGTTACTAGTATATTGTGTCGTATATCACTTGATGCACTAATTTTGAATTTTCTTTTAAATGCTTAAACTTTCATTGTTTTATAATTCAAAGTAGTAGCATTTTCTTTTTCTCTGCTTTTAGATCCTCAAATCCTTAGATACTAACATATTACATTCTTCAACTCGTAAATCATTTTCAATCGGGAAACTCCTTATGGTCTCGTTGCGCTACCCTGTTTCGTTGCGTTGCCGTGATAAGTATAGTTTTGTTGTCTACATTTGTAGCACAGTAGCAAGTATAAGTTTCTATTTATGGTAACACTGCCAAATATGTTTCATCCTCAGTGACAACATCATTTCCATTGGCCAGTATTTAGTTTATGCTTATGTGGAATCTTCTTGTTAAAATTTGGTAACTGCATCTATTGTCACCTATGTGCCATTTTCTGATGTACTTAAAATTTTTTGTGTATCTAAATTCCAAATAGTCATTGCTTTGGAGTGGCATTGTGTGTGAAGAAATCAACGTCTCTATTGTACCAAAGGAATGAATTTTGGCTTGAATTTAGATATTATTGTTTAAGCTCTGAGTATTGAATTTTTATAGCAGAATCTTGAAGTTTGATATTATCATTATTATTGTCAAATAGCCCTTTCTAGCTGAGACTATTCCCAGGTTTTGGTACCCATACGGGAGGCACCCTAGGCAATAGTCTCCTAAAACGAGTTTTCACATGTGTTCACGTATCCAAAATTTATGCATCAACACCTTTTTGATGCTAGAAGAAGGGAAATTTCTCAACCTTTTCTTTATTTTCCTTTTATGCTTCTTTTTTTTTAAATTATCATTTTTTATTACTATCTATTTTTTTTTGCCTCCCTATTTTCAGTTTTATTGCTCTATTTTAGTTTCACTTTCAAATCTTGAAATTTATATTCTAGCAATCCTTTTGTTAATTTGTTTTTTGAAATTTAATTGAGGTGATTTAAATTATTTTCCTTTTAATTTAATTTTCTGAAATTTTGTAATTTCAATTTTACTTTTAAAAATAATAATAATAATAAAACAAAATAAAAAATAAAAAAAATAAAAATATAGCATTGAAATGTTTTTTCCATTTTCTTTCATTTTCACAGTTTATTAGCTTTTTACATTTCCTATTATTTTTCATTTTATGAGTGACTTTTCTTAAGGAATATCTCAACAAAGAACTCATACTCCTACCCCTAGTCAACCAGCTACTCATCAATTTACTTTGAGAAAACAACGAGCTTCACTTTTTCCAAGTTCAATTCCTAAAAAACCCTCGGCTCCCTTAGTAAGAAACCCTTTTAACTTTCATAATTACCATGACATACCAAAATCCCTTCAAAACATAAATCTGTTCTTCGATCCTACAACCCCTACAAATGATGCCCGCCAACACATACAATGTTTTGAAACTTTACTAGGGATCCACAACATTATACATAATGATGTGGCATGTAGGGTGTTTGTAACAATATTTAAGACCAAAGCAACCCAATGGTTATTAATGCTTCCTGATGCCTCTATTAACACATGGCAAGAATTCAAAAATAAGTTTTTGAATCAATTTAACAAATTTACAAGCCCTACTATCGCATCAAGCAACTTTACCAGCCTAAGAATGCTACCTAGGAAAAATGTTAGGGATTATAACCTTAGATTCCTTCATCAACTTGCCTATGTGTCAAATGAAATGCGACCACAACTAGATGGTATCCTCAACTTCTATCTCTCTACCACTGATCCATTCTTCGCTTATGCTATCAAATTCGATCCCAACATAACAAAAATACAAGGTGNCTTTAAGTAATTACTCACAAGGCCCCATGTCCTCTTCATTCTTACCATCCAACACTGGTTTGAATGATGACCAATCAAAAGCCTTGATTCAATCCATTATCAACCCAAATGGGACATCAAATTCTGTTGAACCACCAACCTAAACTCAAAATTAGATGACCCAAATACTCACTTCACGACAAAAACTATCCAATGAAGTGGTTGAGCTAAAGAGAAACAATAACAAAAGCCCTATACAACCAAAAAAACCAAGTGCATCAATCAACGATGATTATTTTCATCTTCATAATACGAGACAATATTTTGAAAAGACTTATCCTCAATTCACAGCATTTTATGGTGACAATACCCAAGGGAAACAAAATGGAAAAACCCCTATCATGGTCCTTAATGTACCTAATGAGACAAAAAATGAAGAGGTTTCCTCATTAGAACAAGTTATGGTAGGTGACCCTAACCCACACAACACTCGCTACTACAAAATTAGTGACATTATGAATGCTACAAAACAAAAAACTAGGAACAATTCCTATACACCTCCAAACAGAAGAGTTCCTAGTCAAAAAAATGCAAACAACCAATCCAGGTCATCCTAAGTAATTGCCCCACAATGACCAAACCCCCCTTCTATACTTAGAAGAGTTCCATCTCAATAAGAAGCCAAAGCGGGAGGGGCAGGGGGGAGCCAGAGTTTACAACGACCATTTTCTATTTTGCAGCTAGCAGGGTGTAGCATCGATCAGGGCCTTCACTCACTCTAGCAATGCCTTCTGGAAGCCTTTCTTTGTGCCACGTACTCCAACAATTGGCACCAGAAACACCGACAACGGAGGGGCATTTCAGCAGTCTTCTCTCTTCTACCAGCAGGTGGCAAATCTCTCTCTCTCTTCTGCAGGCTGGATGAGCAGCAACGCGGGTTTCTCATCAACCACAGACAACACACAACGTTGCCAGCTAGGCGGCTTATCTACCGTAGCAGCAAAAAACCTGCAGTGGTCCCAGACAATCTCTATATGGTGTGTCATAGTGACAGCTATAGTTGCACCATGAGTGACTGTAGACGGCAGTAGACAGCAACTCAGGCAAGGCCTGTTTAGAGGTGCACACCCAGTTGGTGATTGGTTCTGCATCAATAGGGATGCGGACATCGTGAGGGGTGTCAATAGAAGTCTTTCTTTTTTCCTATAAATAGAAACCTGGTAGAGTCAGGTTGCATGCACAGGCAACACATATAGCATTAACATCATTTTGTTCTTTATTTATTTACTTTCAAACAACAAGGACAGATTTTTCTCTCTATCGTCTCCAAGCGTAGAAGCAGCCGCGATGGCAGACAACTTTTACAGTTTTTAATATTATTATTTGCATTTTATTTTGAATTATTTATTGTACTCTTTTAAATTGCAAAAATTATTTAACTTTTCAATAATATTATTAAATTTAAATATTTTAATATTTTGTTTAAAATATTATTATTGTTGTTTTTATCGCATGGCCCTTTCCAGCTGAGACTATTCCCGGGTTTCTGTACCCATACAGGAGGCACCCTAGGCTATAGTCTCTTAAAACGAGTTTTCACAGGTGTTCGTGTGTCCAAAATTTATGCATCAACACCTTTTTGACACTAGAAGGAGGATTGGTTATTATTGGCCTACTATGATTAATGATGCTTATAACCTAGTTAATACGTGTGTTCAATGCGAAATATTTAAAGGTAAAGATTCCAAGAGTTCGGCCCCATTACAACCTATAATAGAAATAAGACTATTTTTCCAATGGGCCTTAGATTTTATTGGAGTGATCAATCCTTTATCTACCACCCTACATAAGTTTATTTTGACAGCCACTGATTATTGCACACGTTGGTTAGAGGTGAAAGCAACCAAAAATGCATCATCTCGTGAGGTCATTTGCTTCTTAGAAAATGATATAATCTCCAGATATGGTTATCCTTATGCTTTAGTAGTTGATAATGGGCCTACCTTCATTTCCATAGAGTTTACAAATTGGGCTAGAGACCATAACATCATTGTCAAGGCAATAGCCGAATATTACCCACAAGGTAATGGTTTGGCTGAGTCTTCCAACAAAATTATATTAGAGGGATTAAAAAGTTGGTAGCCCAAAATCCATGAACTTGGCACGAACAACTAAAATGGGTAGTTTGGGCTAATAGGATTCATTACAAAGAATCGATCAAGACTACACCATATGATTTAGTGTACGGACAGGAACCCATATTGCCAATTAATTTACAAATCCCTACATATCAATTCTTCTTGGACTACTTACCAACTAACGAGCATCTAATATCACGAGCATGTGACATTTTGAACTTAGAACTTAAAAGGGTTAAAGCAATCGAAAATATGTGTGGTCACCAACAAATTGTCAAGAGATGATTCGATAAAAAATATGCAGCTAAAAGTTTTCAAGTAGGTGATCTGGTCCTTAAGAGAGATAGAGCGTCTGGTCAAACTGGCCCTCAAACTGAGTTTTCACCTATGTGGTTAGGTCCATTCCAAATTGTAGACGTCACTGCCCCAAATGTGTTTAAGATTACTGATTTGCAAGGATATAGGTTGAATAGGAATTTTAATGCATTTCATTTGAAACATTTCTACTCAGGTACCCCACGTGGGCATCTAGTAGATTCTTAGTTGCATGTTTTCTTCTCCTTTTTCTTTGCATTTCATTTGTATATAGTTTTGTTTCCATATTTTGTTTGCATTATTTCTTTCTTAGCATATTGTTTTGATTATTGTGTTCTTCATATGATTTTAATAATCATTTGTCATTTGAGTTACTAGATATTGGGTCATCTTAACACCATTGGAAAATAATGTAGGTATAATATAATTTACTATTACTATAATATAATGCTATAAAATCCACTTTATATTTTATAAATACTATAACTCTTTCCAATTGATTCCAAGGTTTCAGTTTATTTGTTATGTTAGATTATGGAGCATTAGATTTATACAAACTTATCATGTTATCATCATGATCATGTGAGTGTAGGATATGTGATGTTGGAGAGTGATTAGTCATAATTACTAGGTGACCTTGGAAAATTCTATCCTTTCCTCTCATAAGCCCAAGCCCTCAAGTATGATGATCCATGGCTATCCTGTGAATAACGGGGTGAAGTGTGTTCATTTCTACTTGAGAATCCTTAGCCACCCAGGAGCTCTACTATGATGTCACCAATAAAAGGCACATACACGAGGGTTGAACTGCATCATGGGTAAAGTTTCCAAAAGGACCATGCTCTTTGGCAGTGCAACTAATCGGCTAGACTCATGTTGGAATTTCTACCTCAAGAATGAAGTACACCATGAGCAAAGTTTCCTTTAAAAAAAACAAAACAGAAAATAAGGACCATGTTCATTGGCAGTGTAATAAGTTCTTGAGTGTGATGGGGTCCAGCAGCAATTCTCACCCTAACCTTCATTTCCCCTTTTAAATTTAAGTTTCCAAAAAAAAAACCAAGGAAAAATCTAAAAGTTATGGCTTACTATGATCTAACATGAGTTTTAGCTCATCCTCCTCATTAAGTTTTGTATATGTCACTTGCTCAAAATACTCTGCATACTTTTACTGTTACCTTGTGAGAATATTGAGAATGAGAGCTTAAGCATATATCTACATATATATATAATTACACATATATATTTATAGATCTTAGTTAAAATAACAATAAATTATATATTTAGATTTTAATGGTTGTTGGATGTCCTATGTCAGTGTCTCTTTCGATTATTTGGTTATTTTGATCATGTTTAGAACATTATAGTTTACTTTCAAGTTTGCATTTCTTGTTTCATGTTGTTTTTGTTTCCCCATCTGTTGCATTTTCATTCAAAATTTTATGGTCCTTACACTTGCATGCAATCTGTAGTTTAGGGGCTAAGTATTGAGGCCAACCTCACCCATGCTAGGCATAGGGCCTTGACCAATAGTAATAACATAATAATTGCACTTTGAATTAGTTGCAAGGTTAGATATAGAGTTGTAGAGGTAATGTTCCCTAAAATTTCAACTTGATGTGTAAACCTCTATTGAGATGTTTCTGAGTTCATATAGTATTTGAATTTACATGGTGACTTTTTTGTGCTTATCCTTATTACCAGTAACAAGTGCCATCGATTTTCTATATCAAAAGTTGTTATTCTATGCATTTCACATCGTTTCAAATGTTAAATATTGCTGGTGGCAGTTTTCCCACGTAGCGTTTGGCATGGAAAAGGTAGTTGGCGGTTAATGACAATTAACAGAAACAGATGGTTTAGCGTTAGGGTTTCTCCCACAGGGCCGCTACAAAGGGGGTTGGAATTGGCAAATTACCAGAACCTTTCTTTTGAAATGCATAACGGTTGGTAGCACATGTCCATCAACAGCTGCTATTTTATTTTGTTCTTCTATTTTCTCTGGCCACATGCAACCCATCTTTTACCCTCTTGTTGCTGTGAGCAGTGCACACATCTGACAGCAATGCACCTACAGATGATGGCCTTCTCTCTGGATGCTGGGGTAATAGTAGACGCCTGTAGCGAGTCAGCAGGATGGTCATGAATAACGTGACGGATGCACCAACGACTACAGCCACACCTGCATCTCAGCAACATACAGCAATAGCAAAAAAGTTTGGCATTTTCATTTACAATTTCAGCATTTCCAAACATGTTACTGGTACATTATGTCATATATCACTTGATGCACTAATTTTGAATTTTCTTTTAAATGCTTAAAATTTCATTTTTTTATAATTCAAAGCAGTAGCATTTTCTTTTTCTCTCCTTTCATATCCTCAAATCCTTAGATACAAACATATTGCATTCTTCAACTCGTAAATTGTTTTCAATCGGGAAACTCCTTATGGTCCCATTGCGTTGCCCTATTTCATTGCTTTGCCCTGATAAGTATAGTTTTTTTTTTTTTGCATTTGTAGCACAGTAGCAAGTATAAGTTTCTATCTATGGTAACACTGTCAAAGATGTTTCATCCTTAGTGACAAAATCATTTCCATTGGCCAGTATTTAGTTTATGCTTATGTGCAATCTGCTTGTTAAAATTTGGTAACTGCATCTATTGTCACCTATGTGCCATTTTATGATTTACTTAAAATTTTTTGTGTATCCAAATTCCAAATAGTCATTGCTTTGGAGTCGCATTGTGTGTGACGAAATCAACATCTCTATTGTACCAAAGGAATGAGTTTCAGCTTGAATTTAGATATTATTGTTTAAGCTCTGAGTATTGAATTTTTATAGAAAAATCTTGAAGTTTGATATTATCATTATTATTGTCATATAGCCCTTTCCAGTTGAGACTATTCCCAGGTTTCATAGCCATACGGGAGGCGCCCTAGGCTATAGTCTCCTAAAATGAGTTTTCACAAATGTTCGTGTGTCCAAAATTTACGCATCAACAAAGCCTTGATTAATTCAAATAAAATTTTGGTTGGAACTATAGAATTTGAGAACTAAATGAATCTATGTTAAAAAAGAACTAGTAAGGAAAAATATGTATACTTTATATGAAACAATTACATTTAGCTGTAAGATCCTACAAGATAGTTCAACAAAATGTATGTATTTAAAAATAAACAATAAAGCATTAGGATTTACCAATTGAACAACAAGCAAATAGGAGTAGACAATTTAGCTTCATGTTTATAAAAATATTATGATGAAAGGAGTAGAGCTTGCCATAGAGTTAGAGAATAACAAAATCTTNTTTTTTTTTTCTTTTTTTTCTTTTTTGAGCATTTGGTCCTTCTTTGTGTCCTTTAATTGAACTATTCTTGTCTTGATATATTTCTCTTAAAAATTTTCATATTTCTTTGTTGGCCTTCCCATTGATCATTGTATTTTCAATTTTCTCATGAATAAAGTTGCATACTAATCATTTACCTATTTCATGTTAGTTTGCTAGGTTTAGAAGTTTTTTCTTGAATTTCTTAGTCATGCTTCATGGCTTCAGTATTCCTTTCTCCATAATGTTTTGAAGGTCATTTATTTTTAAGTAGTATTGTTAAATATTCTTATACTTTGCAATTTGACACCATAGATAATCTTGTTTTAGATCTCTAATCGACATGACCTTTTGTATTGATACTAATTGTTGAAGTTAAAATTTGATTGAAACTATGCAATCTGAGATATATAGAATGATCTATGTACCTTTAGTTTTTGGAAATTTGATTTAAAATTGTAATTCCTCTTTTTGATGTTCCACTCCTTTAATTGTTGAACCCTTATATGCTCTTGACTTGACATTTTTTTGGGTTTTTTTATTAGGATTACTGATTTTTTGATTTCGTATGCCTATGGATTTACTCTTATTATAGAGAACCTTGCTAGCTCTTTTGTTTCATGAGTTTGATTTTGTTGTCTTTTTCTCTGTGTAGTTTTTCTTGTTCTTATTTTTTTCATCTACTTGTACCCACCTTATCTTGATATTTTTCTTGTAAAAACTCCCACATTTCCTTACATGTGTATATATTTGTCATTATGTTTTTTATTTATTTACTAAAAGAATTGCATACTTATCCTTTACCTAATCTAATCTTATTTTTAGTAGGTTTTGGAATTTCTTCTTCAAATTCTTAGTTATGCTTCTTGGCTTAAGTATCCCTCTTCAGACAATGTTCAAGATATCATTTAATTTTAGAACTAGCATTGTTAAATATTTTCATACTTTGAAAATTAACTTGGATAATCTTCGTCTAGATCTCCCATTCATATAACCTTTTGTGTTTATACAAATTATTGGAGTTAAAATTTAATCGAAACTATGAAATCTAAGATATGTACAATGTTCTGCTTTATATATCTTCGGAAATTTCTTTTGAATTTTTTAATCTTCATTTTGATGTGTCTTTCCTTTACCTTTTGAAACTTTGATACATTCTTGAATTTTTTATTTCTTTTCACTTTGTTTTGTCTCTTATTTTATTTCTATTTTAATGATCCTTGCTTTTTTGCTTCTTTAATTTGTTTATGATTTTTTTTTTGCTTTTTGTAGTTTTTAGCCCTTATTTTTGACCTTTAGTTGAACTGTCATTGTTTTGATATTTTTCATGAAGAATTCTAAAACTTTGTTGATTATTGTGTTTTTTATTTGATCATTAACTCAACTACATATTGTTCCTTCCTTTCTTGTCTATTCCTTTCTCCATAATGTTCCAAATGTCATGAAATTTCAGAAGTTGCATAGTTAGTTATTCTTACGCTTTGAAATTTTGTGATATGCTAAATCATTTGATAGTTTGGATAATCTTTATTTTGATATTCCATGGACAAAAGCTTGTACTCTAATACCAATTTTTGGAGTTGAATGTTGTGGAAGATGATCTTGATTAGTTTCTTTGTTATGAATTGTCCATGAGATAGATGCTTATAGATTGAAAGAGGACTATAGATTTTAGGATAGGCATCTTTAATATAAGTAATGAATAAATCAACAATTAAGGAGAAAAGAAAATAGAAAATAACAACATTCTATGTTGAATAATAACATTTAGGTGTAAGGCTAAGAGATAAATTGCATGTTAAATAACAATTTTTAGGTGTACAAATGGATTATGTGAGATTACAATCAAGGGGATGAAGAATGATTACTAGAGATTCATATTGGAGAAAAACTTTTATAGGAAATCTTGTGAATTGAGACAGAAATTTGGTTGGGTTTAAGATGTAATTGAAGCTTGGTATATGGAAAAGAACATTCAACAAAAATAACATATTATCAACTAAAAGTTAGGTGTTGTTGCAATTTTGCAATCTTTAAAATGGATGTATCAATAATTTGGTGGAATTGCAAATTAAGTATAACAAAACTCAATATTAAATAACAATTGTGGGATGTTGGTGGGATAAATATAGCAAGGCATGATGAATGGAAATGGAAATGATGACCAAATGATGAGTTAATATGTTGAATCAATGGTCAATAGTGAATTAATGAACTAGAATGAAAGAAGATTGGAGTTGAGAATTAAAATAACATTAATGGATAAATAGAGTGTGAGATGTTGGAGCAAGGCTAATTAAAGTTCAATTCAATAAATTATCACAAATTAGTTATTCTTTTTACCCATTATTGAGAAGGAAAGGTTTTCCAGCTATTAAGTCTCAAAATTACATAAACTAAGAAAATATGAATTAGAAAAATCTTTAAATTATCAAAACACCAATACTGTTTCTAATAATTTAGTGCAAATGTAGTATTAATTTTGGCCGAGAGGCCAATACGTCTTGTGCAATGGGGGGAGGGGGAAGTGGATTTTGGTGCCCTTCACATCATGTGACACGTAAGATTCCCGATGGAGAAAAACGTGATGGAAAAAACGTCATGGAAAAAAATGCGATGTAAAGTCCATGCCATAAAAAAAACACTATGAATCAAATTAATAGAACTTTTTACAAAAATTATTATTGAATAACATAGTCATTTCGATTTTGGTTTTCAATATAGATATTAATTCTAAATGAATCAATTTAAAATTCTATTAATTTGTAAAATATATATGATGCTCCAAATAATAGATATATATTATAAATATATAGCTAAACCAGTATTAATAGTACAAAAATCAGAATTATGATAGAAACAATTGAACATCCTTAAATGGCATAACAATATGCACATATGCACAATTAAGGCATTCCCTTATTCTGTAAAATTTCTGGGAAGAAATCAGGGCACAATCTTAACCCGTTTGATGAATAACTAATTACAACAGTCATCATAATTAGTTTAGCCTTACCCTTGTACCAACAAAAATAATGGGTGGACTAATTGCAACAGCCTAAAAATAAAAATTACAATGCTTGTTTCAGCACTGTTCTATACAATTTCGGGGACGAAACCCTTCTAAAAATTAATCGCAACAGCAAAACCGGAATTAATCGCAACAGCAAAACCGGATCAGCTAATTACAAGTCAAGAATAAAAACCATGGTTCGGCGGTCAAGACATAACTAGCTCGTGCAATTCTGACGCAGAAGCCAGCTCTGAGCTTGACGAGGGCCATTCCTGAAAATCCGAAAAGCTTGAAAAGCTTTCATCCTAGTAGTGCCCCAAAGCCAAACCCTTATCCTAATCCGCAGAAGTGCCTAAATTCATGATCTCCATGTCCAGGTTTTGAGCAAACAACATATCTGAAGAAGGAGACGAAGGAGTAGAAGAAACAGGCACCATTTCTCCTAAAAAATGGTTATAGGCATTCATAGTCCCCATCGCCGGATACACGGTGAAAAAGATAAGGAGAATGAGAAGGACCCGCCATGTCTACCACAAAATGGGTATACCCAAAACTGCTATCTAAAGAACAAGGACCAGAAGAAGAAGTATCTGGAACAGCCGTGCTCTGCAACAGCCTATATCTAAAACTGCTATTTGAACAACAAGGAGAACCAGAAGAAGAAGACTCTTCTTCTGGTCCTTTGGATAACAGTTTTGGGTATACCCCGCGGTTGCAGAGAGCGGCTGTTCCAGGTGATGCTTATATCAGACTTTAAATTGTAATGTCCTCAGATACTGGCATGACTCATTAAGTTTCTTCTGAAGACATATCTTTGTCCTTACACTGTGGGGAAACAGCAGTTTATGAACTTTGCCCGTTATCTGGTGTCAACTATCCAAACTACGTAAATACTTAAATTCCTACGTAAATACTTAAATTCCTGTGTCTTGGTTGAATACTCAACATTTCATTGTGGTAAATCAAAGCAGTGAAATTTCACAAAAAATGATTTCTTACCTCCGTGCTATAAGAAACAAAGAACTTCTGAAGATATTTTACCATAATTTCCTGTGAGCATTGATTCCTAGAAAACAAAAGCAGTGGAGCACTTGTAATCTGATAGACAATTCTCCCGAAATTTGTAATGTGATGAGTAGAGTCTTCACATTATAATTAATTAGTATTAGGGGATAGCATTCAGAAGGTTATTATGCAAGGATGAGATCAGTTATTGTTTTACATTTTTACTCAGGTTAAGTTCCTTCCCTTTCATTGGACAATAAACCCACAGAACTGATTACCAACATTTAGGGAGCCCATCTGCACATGTTGGTACTCCTCATATGCTAGCATTTTATTTGCATAGCAAACAGTCTTATGACAAATATTGTTGTATCATATATAGCTTGCATTTTGTTTTTTTTTTTTCTAATATTTTGAATCATTCTTCAAAAATTAGATAGAAAAAATAGTAGGGACCATCACTGGTGTGATGGTAAGGTGTTTGTTTCTGAAGTCATAAGACTTAGGTTCGAGTGGCTGGAATGAGCATTGAGCTTCCTCTGTGTGATGATCCTAGAGAGAATTAATAGTACTTACGTTAATTGCTAGTTTGAGATATAGTTGCTATTTTGAGATATAGTAAGTAACAGCTCGTTCAAGTATTAAAAAATAAATAAAATTTAAAAATAGAAGAAGCACAGAAAAGACAAAAAAGAATGCTTTCAATATAGTGAAATAAAAAGGAAACCTATAAAAACAAGAAACAGAATAATTAATTAAAAAATGCAAAAGATAAGTATGAATAAAAGTCATGTTAAGTAATAAACATAGCTAGGATCAAGTAATGTTTGAAAATTAGAAGTTTATAAAAGGGTTAAAAAATCCAAGGAAGACAAATAACTTTTACAGAAAACTTAACAAAATATTCAAAGGCCCCTAGATTATTTAATTTTTGTTAAAATAGGTGACCCAGGAAGTGGGTAAAATAACATGGATCTCAGTTAACGTTATTAAAATATATGCCGGTTTCAAGAGCTTATTTAATATTCAATATACCAAGTTTTCCATGATACAAAGGACTAGGCTAATTTTTTTTTCTTATCATAAATGTTATAACAATTTGCTTAGAGCTACCTTCCTTTTTCATTTCTGTTACATTAAAAACCTATATATCATTCGCAAGTTATCCAAATTTGGACGATAGCATAATGTATCATAGCTGGTTTTCTTTTGTTCGCATATTTTGAAGTTTACTCTGTGTTCTGTTTCTGTTTATTTTTCTTGTTATTTACTTTTTATATTTGTACATAGAGCAAATAACAAGAGACCTGGACAAGTTTGTACAGCATGCAGGCAAGAAATCTGTTAATATGGACAACATTATTCTTGCTGGTACACATTTAAGGGGGTTTTCAAAGCAAATGTTTGTTATGAGACTATGATAGTTCCTCGGATAGCTTTAAGGTATGAACTTGCTTTTCTAGAATTTTTTGTTTTCTGATAGGCTCTCCAATTTGCAGCTCATTGGAATGAAGAAGTTATAACCATATTAAAATCATTTTCTCAGGAGTTGCTTAACAAAAAAGAGAAAAGAAAAGAAAGAAGACTTCTCAAATGGGGAAAGAATCATTATTAGATATTTTACGTTATTAGATTTGTAAGTTAAGCTGCATGCCTCTGCATATGCAAAACATGAAACATCAGAAATATTCTATACTAGCACGTTAGCAGTACATAGATGTATGTTTCCTAGGAAGCAAAAGTACTTATGTAGATGTTAGTTTCGTCTGGGATTTTTAAAAAATCACTTCTTATGACCTCACATTTTGAGTATCATTTTCCTACACAAACTCTCTACCAGACGAGAATTTGTAATTTATTTTACTTAAAATGATGGTTATAAGACAAAGCAATAAGGCTCAGGGAAAAGTGAATTAAAGTGAGGCTAATGTTTCAGCTGTGTCCAGTGGACAGAGTCTCCCTATCTTTCCTGATTGTTGGTAAATGCATAGTCCTTTGTTTTTTTAAGATTTGGTTGGTTGAGTTTATCATGAATAATTTGTGTATGTTTTGCCGGATAGGGTGAGCTACGTCCCTGTCAACAATAGTGAATGCCTAGTTCTGACCTCTGTATGACAAGGAATTGAAACTCACAAATTTGAATAAGCTCAGGCCAGTTCAACGTTCTTAAAAGTGTTCCTAAAAAATTGCATAATTCTCTGGGTAAATTACGGTGGAATCTTGCAACATGCCATAATTTTGGCAACAGGAAAAGTTTCCGCTACCAAATTGAGAATTCTTGACATCAACACTCCAACCGTCAACCTTATAACGTTCCTCTTCTTCTTCTTTTTTTTGCTTGCTGTTTACCGTTCCTGCTTATTTTAGTTATCTTCATCATTTTCACCTTCCATCATCCTTTTCATGAGAACACTGTTTGAAAGAAAATCTTTTTCTAAAGAAAGAAGGAAAGAAATTAATAATTAGTCGGTGCCCCACATCATACATGTAGATGCAGGTTCTTCCTCGTTCAGTTTGGAGCTTATAGTATTAAAGTTCCCCCCAACATACTTAAACTTACATTCCTTTTCCTTAAAGATAATAACTAGCTTAGGTATATATAATTTATTTCTATAGTTTTGGCCAAAAGGATCTACACTTATAAATGATTATTTGGTGAGGAACAAGATTAATGTTTGAATCAATTTGCAACATTTGGAAATGGAGAGGTTGACAAAGCAAGGTTGACTTGAAGTTACTTCAAATGTAAGATTTCCTTGTTCATCCATAAGTTTTGCATGATTCAAACATTAACCTTGTTCTTCATCGAATGGTCATGTATGAATGTAGATCCTCTCGACCCAACTATAGAGATATGTATTATATATATTTATGGTATTGATACTGAATATTACAAAGAAATATGAATTAAAATTAAAATTTTGACTATTTCTATAAATCCAAGCAATAGTTAAAGCACCATTTACATAGTTGTACAAACCATGTTAGGTAACATTGTATAAATGGAATAGGTCATGGGTTTGAAGTTGCATATGAAAAATTTGAACAATACAAGAAAGAATTAGGAATTCCCAGCACCATTAAATAATCACAAAGAGAAAGAACATTTTTTATTTAAAAGAACAACATATTATTATGTTTTACAATAGATGAATTCATGCTTATAAAAAAACCAAAAGACATATATCATCTAATTTTCTTCTAACTCAACAAAATGTCTTTCCTTTGCAAGCTTAGATTGAAAAGTTTTTGTTGCTAAAATTTTCCTATATTACTGCAAAGAAAAAAGTTGGTAAATCTTTAAAAAATCAATGGTCCTTAGCTTGGATAGCACCACAAAAGTTAGACCTATTATTTTTTTTATCCTACATCAACAAATGCCTTATCTAATATTAGTTTCTATGATTTAAAGATAGTTACTGTACATGCCAATTGTAAAGGTTTCTACTAAGATCCTCCTCTAATAATCAAAACAATAGACACATGTTAAGAATTACACTCATCAAAGAAACAACTAATGTAGGAATCAAAATTCACAATAACATAGGATAATGAGTCTAGTTGACTTTTCCCTAGACAACACACTATTTGAACCAATGTACCAACATCTCCATTGGCTAAAGTTGTCTTTGCCCGTAAATTAATTATAAGCATGACTCTTGCATTTTCACATAATAGCAATCCTAAATTCACTAGATTCTCTATTACCTAAGCACAGAATAATAGGTCTCTGCATCTTCAATAACATCCTTAGATTATGCAAATATATTTTATCCTTCATGTCATACAAATGCATAAATTCCTCAAAGCCATCTAGACCATTTGATGTGAAGGAAATTTCATTCTAGAACTAAGAAATTTATAATTTTTATTAAGTATTTTATATTTTTTGATATTCATAAGAGCCTCCCAAAACCTTGGCTACCTTGGATGATCATTGTTTTAACCCCTCATTATAGGACCCCATGATAATATATTGTATTTGAGTATACATGATTAGACTCTATTGGTGGTCATGGGGGTGTATAGCTAGTGATGAAAGTATGATGATATATTCTCTAGAGATTTGATGATATTATACTTATGATTATGACTTATCATGACTATGTACATTTATCTTGCTAGATGTATAGTATGATGTTTTGTGGCTATCATGGGATGAGGGTTGTAGAGAAAGACTAAGAAATAGCAAGTATGACCTTGATATCTATGCTATGGTTATGCCTTTTAGCTTTGGTATTGGTATTCTTTAGTAGATCATGTTATGTGATTATGAGTTAGTGATATTTAGTTAATCATGTTATGATGCCATGATGATTATCATGTGATGCATGTTAAAGTTGTATGTGTAGTTAGCATATGTTATGGTGCATGCATGACTTTATGGTTATGTTGTGGATGAGATATGATGTTTATAAGATCTATCAATATTTTGTTTTGGATATCCTATAAGTGGGTTATGAAGTGTGGATCCCTCAACATTAGGTAGGGCAAGGGAATTAAATGTGAAACTTTATAAAATGTAAACTGTAAGTAAAAGTAATTTTATTTTGTTTATATTATTAAAATTAAAACATTATTCACCTTTTCTTCTTACTTCCCCCACCACATTTCCAAGTTTTTAGTTTTTGTGAATTCTTCTTCGTCTTTGTTCTTCACCAATTTGTAGCTAATTTCTATGATTTTTGGGATGTTCGGTAGTTGGTGCTAGATAGACTGTAGTTTGAAAGTTCTATTTCAAGCTCTAGAACATCCAGGACTTCATTAGAATCATTTTGGTGCTTCTAGTTTGGGCTTCTAGTTTTGGTAGATCCTTCAAATTTTCAATGGATGCCTCATTTCTTATTTCTAGTATTTGATTTGTATGCATACTTATGGGATTTCATGCCCGACAAATAAGAGTTCATGAGTGAATTTGATTGAGGTTGAGAGCATATTTTTGTCACACATTGTGTTGGAAATTTACTATGATTTTTGGATTCTTGATTGTTGATGCATAAAATTTGGATGCATCAATACTGAGAAAAAAACTCGTCTTAGAAGAATACTGCCTAGGGCACCTCCTGTATGGGTATGGAAATCTGGGAATGGTCTTAGCTAGAGAGGGCTATGTGACATTTCAACAAAATAAATTAAACTAAAATTCAAGGAAAGTTTGAATAGAACAATAGTCTTGAATCCCAAGGCTTAATGAAAACACATAGTTAATTAAAAAAAAAATTTCCCTTGGTCCTAGTGCTAATGTCATTCATGTCATTGGTCCATTATAGATGCCACTATAGCCAACACTACTCATAGTCACCAAAAGAGGGAGAGAGAAGAAGCTAGATTCCATGTTGCTTATGGTCATGTGTCAGTTGTTGCTAGTACATCTACTATCTTCCATCACCCACTGTCCTTTGCATTTGTTGCGGCAATGTACCATAAACCGTTAGATGTGCCTTTGATGCATACATGTTGACTATAGCTACTGTGTGTCAAAGAAAGCGAGGCTACCCAATGAAAGCGGGGAGGATCTAGCAAGGCTTGAGAAGGGGGCATCTCTCTTCATTGAGTAGTAGCGGATTAGCAAGGGGATATCGAGCCTCCTCTTCTTCCATTTGTAGAAATTTGTCCTTTTCTCCTAGGTAAGGGCATAGGGGGATAGGAGCCAACAATCACAAAAATGGCACATCCAACAATGACGCAGCTATAGATAGTAGCAAGCTCTCTCCCTTTCACCAAAGAGTAGTGGGGGATCCTAGAGTAGCTAGGAAATTTGTAGGTAGTAATTTTCTTCTTCTATGTGGTGGGCTGCAGTAGTCCTCCCTTGTAATTGTGGTAGTTTTTTTTAGGTCCCTTCCCCTCTAGGATGTTCCTATGACATGTTCACACCACTACATAATCAATAATGTGTGGCTAATAGTGCGCTTGTGCGTTAGGCATGTCAAAGGCTCTGATGATAGTAGCGGTGCAGGTGGTTGGCAGAATGACAAACAGTCTTTATTTTGCCTCCTCTCATCTTTGGCATGTAGGTAGTCCTCCTCTCTCACGTTGTATCAACTACAGCAGTAGCACCAAAGAGGCTGCACCTACCCACAATAGTTTATCTTTCTCTCTCCTCCTCTTCAGGTGACAGTCGTAGTCTTGCTACCTGGTAGTGGATACCATCAGTAATGATGGATTGACAACATCAACAGGACTAAGGAAAATTTATTTTTGTTAGTTATTTATTGTATTTGAGATAATAATTTAATTTAAATTCCAAATTTCCTTTTTTTTTGTTTATAGTTTGCAAAAGGCCACATAGCCCCCTCTAGCTGAGACTATTCTTGGTTTCCATACCCATATGGGAGGCACCCTAGGCAATAGTCTCCTAAAATGAGTTTTCCTTCCCGATGTTGGTGCATCCAAATTTTATGCATCAACATTGGTATGATGTGTTTTGTTATGCTGTTTATATATGACTTGATACCCTTAAGAGATTATAAAGACTTCATTGTTGATCTACAAGGCATAGGGGGCTAGGAACGAGGGATGCTTCTATGGGGGAGTGTGAGTATCATGGACCAATGTTAGGATGTAAATTCAATGTTCATCATGTTTTATATGTTGTATTTTCATCACTATTGCATGAAATTTATGTTGAGTGCAACTGGGAGTAGGTTATGATAAGATTGTGCTTTAGTCACAACTAAGATTTTCTAATAGTTTTTACTAGGAAGGAAGGCATAATGTCATCATGATGATATTTTCATAGCCTATAGTGATGAGACATCTAGTGGTACTTTTTATGTTAATTGTAAGTCCTAGATTTTTGGAAGTGTTTTGTGCATCCTGTGTTTATAGTCTAGCATGTTAGTTGAGGTTATTGGTTCTCTATAATGCATCCTTGCCTTTAGTGTCACACTCCAAGGTTCATGCCCGATTCCATGCTTTTTAGGATGATTCTAGCTTCATTCAAATTTCCTAGGATCATTGTAGTATGTGCCTTTGAGTTCCAGCTTATCCCAAATGCAAAGTGGTGGATTGTGGCTATAGGGAGGAGGGGTTGTGTACATAGTGCATTGCTATCCTACATTAGCACATCCTAGGCATCAAAGTAGTGGTGTTGATGCACCCTCTGCCTAGCTGCAATTGCTTATCTTTATTGGTAGTGTGACTAGGTTGGCTTGCATGGCATTAACGATCCTCCATTGGTGCCCAAGCACTGATGAACCCTCTTTGTTCCCATGTGAAAACTATAAATACCTAAGTTGAGTTTTTTTAAAATAACAAGTTAATACTTAGTCATTTCTTGGAGCTTGTGGCATTTTATTTTGTGAAGAGCTTTTCCTCCCTTGGGTAAGTTGATTTCCTTCCTTGTTTATGAGTGTTTTGAGTCATCGGTCTCACAAATGCAACTAGACTTTATCATACTGCTACCATGCATACATAGCTTGGAACCGTTTTCTTGATGTGGAGTCCAATGTTTGCATAATAAATAAAGCTTGGGTTTTCCTCATTTTACCATTGATGCCTTAAACATTAAACTACCAAAAACATCATAAAACATTAAAATACTAAAAATATTTATTTAATTCTCATTTTTATAAGCTGTAATGATTTAACCTTATCCAAAGAGGTCACAATTGTATGGCATGGTGATGGACCATGAAGGTTATAACTAAGAGTCATTTTATTACATTTCATATGTAGTGTTGCACCTATGCCTTAAGGAATTGCAACACATATAAGTGTGCATGTGAGCATTATCCCTATCCCTAGGTGGGATTGCAATGCATGTGTGTTTATTATCATTTATTCTTTATAACTATAAAATACATAAAAATCATAGAATATAAAAGTATAAATATTCCTTAATTCTTTCCACCATGGTAACATAGGTTTGAATTGTATTATATGTATTATAGTATATTTTCTATTTTTTGAACACATTGGCAATCTACTCAACATCATCTTAGAAGCTTATAATTGAATTACACCGCAATTTGAATGATATACCCCTTAGTCCAAAATTGGCAAGACCCCTATTGGCATCATTGCTAGGGAAAGTATTGGTGAATTTCTTGGAAATACTTGTACAATCTCTATTTTTATTTTTATTCAAACCTAGTGTATGTTTCTTAGCATTGTATGTAGGTTTTGAACACAAGAAAAATGGTGGATGATGTTAAGAGCCCACCAAAGATCTCAACAAAAGTGCCAAAATGAAAAAATGCTTCTATTATATTCAAACATGTGAATGATCTAGCTTTGCCACCAATTTTATTAACTTATCATTAGGAAAAGCAAGGGAGATGGATAAGATTCATGGAAATTTTGCAAAGAAACTAGTTGTACCTAAAAAAATAGATCTAGAAGAGGTCTTAATTAACCTTGGGCTATAGAAATTTTGCACCTTCTATGTTGCTTTGAAGCTATATTTTAGTGATTGTAAGCCTCATTTGAGATAATAGCTTCAATATTAGATGGTATATGAGAAGGTCTATCATGGCTTTTCATCTTATCACTTAGATGAGAAGTGAGGTGAGAAAGCAAACATCAAAGACAAAGGACCACTTCACCAAGAAGGCCCATGGTTGAAGGCTATCAATTCTAATGCATCTTGAACCTATGAGGATGATCTTCTCCCCAAGTTCTAGCACCTCCACCTATTAAGACCATCCATTGATGATAGTTCCCCCTTGTTTGATTGGGGTGATTATCATGAACTTAACATAGTTGTTTGCATTCCAAAGAAGCATGTTCATGATAGCAGGATCAAACACATCAACATGATTGATTTTTCATTATACAAAGGGTATCCTAGTGATGATCCCCAACTTCATATGCAAGCATTTGATAATTCTTATTATCAACAAGGAATCATTAACGATTGGTAGAAGTTGTGGTTATTCCCTTGCACCTTCATTGAACAAGAAAAAACCTAGTACTAATCTTTGCCACCTAAATTAATTCAAGCATGGATAGACATGATTAAAACTTTCTACATCAAATTTCAAACCTATCCCTGCATTTTCAACATCCAAAAGGAAATGGCTTGAAGAAGGCAAAAAACCCATGAATCACTAAACATTACCATGGATAGATATCATAAAATTGTCCACTACTATCTAAACCATTGCCTTAGCCAGAGAAAGTAGTTCATGCACATCATGGAAGACCTAAGGTAAGATACAAGTGAGTGAGTAGATATGTATGCAATGTACTAGGTACACAAAAAGTCCATGGCCCAAATCAAAGTACTTCTTAACACTATTGCTAGCATGGAAGGAGAATGAAGAAAATGATAATCTTTAGAGAAGTATAACCATGATTCCATGCATACAAAGGAAGCTAGAATCATTGAAGGTATAGTCAAAACTTCCTTTTCTATTGAGGCCTTGGAACATGAGTAAGTTATAACTCTTAAGAGTTTGGCAGACTTGGCCCACCAAGTGAACTAAGTTTGGAATGTGATGGACAAGAAAATGACCATTACCCTCAAGGACATTGAGGGTAGAGCAGTTGAAGCAAAAAAAAAAAAAAAAACAAGTTGCATCACTTGGACATAGAAAAGAGTAGTAAGGTGAAGGTAAGAAGAAGCTCTCTTTCTCTAAGGGTGTAAAAGAAGATTTAGATACAACTTCCTCATTCTCCAATAATAAGGATCCTTACGAATATTGTGTAAATCCTCATAACTCGTAGTGCTACCTAGTCATGGCCCACATAATTAGTCAAATGGTATGAGATGGAATTTCCTTGAATCCTAAGTTCATTAGGAGGTAAATATGGAGGACTCCCTTTTATAATACATCATATTATCTTGGAGGTGTGTACTTGCAAGTGATACAGAAGTACAAGCAATGAATAGCTCTAAATACTTAGGGTGTTGCTCCATGGAATTTTCCAATGAAACAACAAATTTCATTTTCTCCAAATCCTTATTTAATTAATCCTATCTTGCAAGCTTCTCATTATCAACAACAACTTCAATTCCATTCAAGGTGGAATCCCCAATCAACCACAATTAAGGAAATCCAAATCTTGTACTATTTCCCACTATGTTAATAATGCTTCCATCTATGTTGCTGGGAAATATTACCAAGCTCATATCAACTTAGTTGGAGAGAGAAATTCGAGATCCCATAGCAAGAGATTTTTTTGTAAGCCTAGATATGAGCACCATGGGATTGGATCTACCTCATCCTATTCTTCATGTGGAGAGGATAATTCTTCCAATAGAATAGGAGTCCAAATTTAAGAGGTCCCTATATCATTCCATGAGTGCTATTAGAGAAATCCATCCACTCCAAGGAAGGGTTCTTCAAATATTTCTAACTATTTAGATGTGATGAAACTTGGTAGTAATGGCATTGTAATAATTACAATGACTAAGGTGGTCATGTGGGTAGTAAGAAAATTCCATCTACCTAAAAATAAGATCAATTGTAGTAGTCCCATGATGGAGATCCAAATTGGTGAGAAAGGTTATCTCCTAGCTTTGTGTGTCTTTGGTTCAAGAGTTAATATTATTTCATTGCAACAATACCTTGATTGGAGACTTCACTTCCTCAAGAGTACTAATGTCATACTAGAGCTAACATACTAATCTTATACATACCTTGCGAGATAGGTGAATTATGTTATGAATACTTTGGTGAAATGGTCATTCCTTGTTAATTTATTGGTGATTAAACCAAAAAATAAGATGGGAGATAGCCTTTCTATCATCATGGGAAGAGCCAAGCTGACTACCATTGATGCTAGGTTGGTTTTTCAAGGCCTCCACCTTAAAATTGGCAGGAAAGATGCAATTGGAAAGACACATTACAAGTGAATCTCATGTGATCCTTCCTAGCATTGCAGCAAGCATGGTTGCAATTGCTATGTCATAGAGCATCCCTATGCTATCAAAAAAATAAATTACCTTAAAGAACATCTGGTCCATAAAGCCACACATTAGATCTTTAAGAGACCAATTGATGCTCTTGCATTATCTACGAATAGGTGATGGGTCCACATCTTATGATGTAAGATTTAGAATCCCAGAAGACTGCTTAGTCACTGGAAAGAAAAGGCTATGTCATTGAGGATCCTTATGACCACTGAATATGTCTAATCAGTGTCATTGAACAAGGTGCACATGTTGCTATTGGCACATTTAGGCCATTTAATGAAGAAACCTTTATGATTGAAAAAGGATTCCATTTATCTTCCATTTTGTGCTGATTTAAAAAAGAGATGATCTAATTATAACATCCAAATATTTTACATTGAATTTTTAAAACAATTCTATATCGATTTGACAGAGATATGATCTACTTGTAACACCCAAACATTTTACATTGAATTTTTAAAATAATTTATTATGGAAAATTTAAAATCAAACATGTAGCTTTAAGGTTACGGACAGATGAGTGTTTGGGAAATGTTTTGAAGATAAGAAATCAGTGGAAAAGCCTCAAACAAAAATCCTGAGGCTGGCACCATTATAGAAAGCATGTAATTGTTGGCCATTTAATTATCATGTAAATTTAAGAAAACAAGGATAAACTTCACATACAATATATTTACTGCTATTAAAAATTCTACAGGCTATGAATAGCTTAGCTCTTGAACTAAGGAGCAAGGCAATGGTGGACTTATTTGCAAATGGTGAGGTATAGAATCCTAATGAACTGAAATTGTTTAGGGAGGATTATGCTCTTTCCCATGAAGAATTCTAGAATAGTAAACTAACCATGAAGTTGGAATTGCATATGCTAGATATTGTAGCTACATTTAAAGGGAATTATCCATCTTGGTGTCATGAGTAGAAACTATAACACAACATTTAAATGATTAATTTCATGACTTTCTCAAGAATCATAATCTAATAGTTCTCAAGTTTCCTCACTAGAATGTATCCGTAAAAAGAGAAGACATAGTGTGTTAGTTGCCCAGCATGTGCTACTTCTAAGCTTTGCTCTTTGTTGTTATGTTAGCCATTTCATCAACCACAACATTTCATTTCATCACTCTCTTACTGGAATTCAAATGGAAGAATAAGAGCATTCACCAAAAACATGAGAACACACTAAAAAATTGCATTCATGGAGTATAATAGAGAGTGAATGCAACAACTATGTTTCATTGCAAATTAAAGTTTGGGGCTATTTTTTAGTCTAATTTTGGTGGATGCATAGAGCCTACATGAAGCTAAACTAGTTCACATTCACTAGCACTCTCAAAGTAGCTTCAGAATTTAGTGATCTTGCATCTGAAAAATAGGGTTATGGATGATTCTAGCCAGATGTTTGACAAAATGCATGAGTGGAATGTAATGACATGGAGCGAACTAATCACTAGATACATGCTCAAGGGTCAGGATGATGATGCTTTTAGATGATTTTCCAAGGGCTTAAATGTACGTTTAAGCCTAATGATTATACAGTGTCTATAGTGATTACTTCATTGGGCTAGGACAGGCAAACCCATGCCTTGAGTCTCAAGTTTGGATTAAGTCAATATTACTATGTGGGAAGCGACCTTGTCAGCATGTATGCCAGATGTGGATGTGTGACTAAAGAAAAAATCATGTTTGATGGATTGCAGAATATAACACAGCCTACATGGAATTCCATGATTAGATGACTATTACATGACTATCAAGTTTATATCTATATTGACCAAACAGGAAGTTAATGTAAGAGATACATACCACTTTCATCATTTAAGATAAAATAAAAATTTATTATTTAAAAAAAAGGAAATTTTTGGGACAATTGTTTAATGTCCTATATGGATAAAATACTTGTCAATTATAACTTTTATCCATGATAGTTATAACTAACTACCATGGTGGTTGTAATTAATTCTCATTAATTTATATGGTAGTTATAGCTAACTACTATAGTGGTTATAACCAACCTTGTAGAGGTGTCTCTTGATCTCCATGAAGTACTTTACCTGGTGAAGAAATTTTTGTTTCTTCCAGTGGTTCAACCCTTGTGGCACCTTCTGAGTGAGAAGATAGGTGAGAATGTTATCATATCATTCTGGCTCATTATGAAATTGTTCGATTATAACCTCGACAAAAGGAGTTCATGAAGAAATGTATCAAATAATGGGCTCTCTTCCTCTTTGCTGACCCATCGCAACCGAGACCAGTAATCAGTGACCACATTCTCAGTGCCCTTTCAATCTACCATTGTAAGATCAAATTCTTACAAGGTCACCAGCCACCGTATAACATAGGGGCTTACCATTGGCTTGTTCATTAGGAAGTAAATGATACTATGATTAGTATGCATAAACACCTTATATCCAAGTGCATTGTATTTGAACTTTTCTAGAGCAAACACCACCGCCATCAATTCTTTCTCTATGGTAGTGTAGTTTAGTTGTGCACCCATAATGCTTTGGCTAATGTAGTGAATGTAATATGGACATTTCTTGTTATCTAACCACATCAGAATAGCTTCCAAGGCATAATTTGATGCATCCATCATGATATGGAATGGTTTGAACCAATTGGATGCTTATAGGATTAGAGTTTCTACAAGCTTCTCTTTCAGTTGCTGCAATGCTTTCTCACATTCTATGGTCCAGATAACATAAAAATCTTTCTTTGTTAGCTTAACTAATGATTTTACAATCTTAAAGAAATTTTCTATTAATCGTTGATAGTAGCTAGTATGTCCAAGGAATGATCGAATATCTTTAATTATTTCTGGTTGGCAAGTTATTCCTTGGATGACCCTTATTTTCTGAGGGTCTATCTCAATTCCTGCTTGTGAGATTTTGTGCCCCAATACAATTCCCTCTTAGGCCATGAGGTGGATTTTCACTAATTAAGCTGCAAGTTGGTTTCAACACACCATTTCAGCACTTGCTTAAGGTAGTCCAAGGCTTGCTCAAATGTAGCTCCATAGGTAGAGAAGTCATCTATGAAGACTTCGACACCACTATCGATCTATTGTTGAAAAATACTTAGGATCAGGTATTGGAATGTGTCAAGAGCATTGCATAGACCAAACAACATCTTATGATATGCAAAAGTCCCCTAGGGACTTATGAATGTTATTTTTGCTTAGTCATATGGTGCAATTTGAATTTTTTTATAACCACTATAACCATTTAGAAAGCTGTAATAGCAATGCTCAGATATGGTGTCAAGCACATGGTCCATAAATGGCAATATAAAATGCTCTTTGAATATTTCCATATTCAGCAACCTAAAGTCAATGCAAACCTACCACTTTCCATCTTTCTTTGGCATAATTACAAGTGGGCTAACCCACTTACTATATACAATGGGATAGATGAAACCAACCTTTAGGAGTTGCTCAATTTCCTCCTTGACGATTTACTTCAATTTAGAATTCAACCACTTCTATGGTTGTCATTTTGGCTTCATGGCTAGGTCGGTGTAAATGCGATGTTGGCATATCCTAGGATCAATCCATGTGAGTTCAAGATATAACCAAGCAAAAGCTACTGACCATCTTTCAACTACTTTCAATAGCATTTTTTTTGTTCTAGAGTAATATTTTCATTGTTTATGATAAGATTCTTATTTTTCAAAAATACATATTCCATTTTGGTTAGTAATTTTTTTAGTTCAAGGGGGTCTTGCTTAAATTTGTCAAGAATTTCCAACTCTTCCCAGTGGGTATCATCAACTGTATTGTCAAAGAGTTGGTGATGAACTTACTCTAGTTCATCCATGCTTGTGACATATGCACATGTCAGGCTCTCAATTGGTTCCATGCAAAGTGTGCTACTTTCTAAATCAATAGTCAGTCACTAGGTACCCTTCTGTTTTGTGGCTATTACGTACAAACACCTTTGAATTTTTGCTTCTAGGGCATATTGTTTGCATGTAGAGATAGATGCTTGCTTTATGGCACAATGTTTCTACACATAATTGCACCTTATATGATTGTACACAATGCATGGAACTCTCTTATTCTTGATCTTTCCAAATGCATTTTCTTTAGATATCTCGAAGGAAAGATCTTTTATGTCCATTTTTGCATCGATGGTGCTTAGCCATGCCCTTCCCATAATGATTGGGAAGTCCCCTTTGTAGTTCTCCACTTTGATTACCAAGAAGTCAGTAAGATAAGACCACCCACAAATAGTGTTTACAATGTCTTTTACTAGTTCCAATGGAATAGTGATAGACTAGTTTTCCAATTCCAATTTGATGTTGATCTTCTTGAGAGGAGGAAAGTTCCAAGTAGTGTACATCTCATGAGAAATCAAATTAATACAAGAACTTGAATTGAGAGGAACTTTGCACAATTCATTCCTAGCAATTT
>MNCI01008985.1:230513-253848 GCA_015680685.1 Gnetum montanum | reverse complement strand
AGACAATGCTAGCACCCATGATTGTGGTTGTTGCCATTGTTTATACTATTCATATGGTTATGATGAAGCTCCACTTGGATAATATGGTTATTTTTGGTGGAACTACCTAAGATTACCTTGAGGATAAGGTAACCTTCTGGATGTCTACCTTTGTGTAAGTCATGAATGTAAGGCATACATCCCAAACTCTTATAGATGTGACATAATGGGGCAACATGCCTTAGGATGTTCGCACTAACAGATGTCACATCCATGACCATCATCTAAGTCACTATCTACAACCTCTTCTATTTCCGAAATCTTGCCCTTACCTTTGTAATATACATGTTCAACTTCCTTGCACCTCTTACACTCATGCTCACTACTTTGTTCTTTAGACTCCTCAACAATTTTGAGAACAACTTGAAATCTATTATCCATTGAGTTCCTTAACTGGTCAACCTTGTTTGTAAGTTCAAATTGGAATATTTGTAGTGGCAAGGCTTTCTTATGCATCCCTTCATCAAATATAGACTAATACTCACTATCACAAAATCGAATATCCCTCTTACGGATGGAAGGATCATGATTGTACTCATTTACACTTTCTCTTTTTCTTACTTTGTCCTCCTCTTTGGTGACCTACTTTATTAACCTTCATGGTAATGTGCCTCTCTTGAACATCTATGCCCTTGATTTTTTCTATCCTGACGGTCCCTTTGGTTATTTTATTCTCATTGGTCATTTCATTCGTTTTGATCACCTCCATCATGGTCTTGCCTTCTATAGTCACAATCAAAGCTAGAAGAAGAAGATGATGACGAAGGGGAAGAGGAAGGAGAATCAGCACCATCATAGTACCTACTACCACCTCCTTGGTGATCACGACCATGATCAAAATCGTGCTTCTTGTCTACATCCCTATCTTGACTTGCCCCTCTAGATCCTTACTTGTCATTATATCCCTTGTTACCAGAATTAGGATTGTGAATCGTGGAGTGCAAATTCTAATTTTGACCTTCATCATTGAATTAAAAGAGAGGAGTTTCATTGAATTAAAAACTCCCAAAGAAGAGTTCCCCACTAGCTTATTGGCATAACAGGAATGAGGAATCGTTAAGCTCTTTTCTTTTCAAAAATTCATAGTGTTGCTCTAGTTGCCAATCGTATAGACATTGTGCTTCAATGGAATGGTAATCCATAGCATTAGCATCTTCCAAAATATACTCCCCATTGTGATCTTGAAGACCACATCATGCAAGCATTTGATAGAGCATTACAAGAGTAGCACAATTGGGTGGCAACACAATGTTGCCCGCCACGTCACACCATCATAAATGTTCATCCTTGTGTAGGATGAAGGTGAAGTTCAACACATACTCATTAGGATGAGTATATATAATTCAATACTATTAAGGCTTTGATAGATTAACTCTATCAGCCTTGGGTAGAGAAGTGCTCCTATGAGAAGAAGACATTTTCAATTAGTGAATAAAAATCATAGTGTTTTCTAAGAATTTGTTGTAGTAATTGTGAAATAAGATATGACTCTAAGGTTTGTTCTAACAATTTAAATACTTTTCATTAGATCCTAGATAGCACAAGACAACAAAAAGGTCCTTAGCAACAACACCAATGATGAGCAATTAGGTACCCCTATGCCCAACCATACAAATCACTAAGGAATTATGCACAATCTGGTCAAATTTTGTGGACCTATAGTTATCTCATACACTTGTTTCTCTATGAAGTGAAATGATGTTAAGAATGTTCAGTGTCTTCCCAACTACACTTGTGAGGCTCAAGGATATGGTTTAAGTGTAATTGAAGCATATGAATTTTTGTCATTTTATATTTTATGGATGTAATCACCTACAACAAGAATAAAGAGTCAAGTAGATTAAAAGTTCAATTGTCTATTTCCTAGCTAATAATAATGACATGATAAAAATAAAATGAAGAGATTAAGGAAATAGAAATTTAACTTCAGTTATTAATCCACACATATTGGTAACTTTACCATCTCGGACCAATCATGTAAGTACTCCAATAAACCAAAGCAAGTGGTTAAACCAATATCCTTATGAGCCATTCCCATGTTCAACCCATTACTTGGATCACTCAAACTCCAATGTAATAGTCCATGACAATCTCCTACTTCATCCCTACTCATGGCCATGAAGGCCCAAAAGTCTCTCCCTTAGTAAACTTTAGTCACATCAATTATTGCTTCCATATAATTCCTAAATCCATCTATTTTTAGGAATCAAAATTTGTAATAATTAATTCAAAATATGATCATATTCATCATCTAGTGCTCATGGTGTTGTAATTTGTATTAGAATTGGGATTGATAAGCATAGATAGAGGGATTGATAAAAGGATTCTAGTAGAGAAAAATCTAAGGCTACCATGCATATGTGCATGAATGAAGGAAAACCAAAATAGAATCTTAACTTCTAGATGTTTTTTGGTGTGTTTCCTTAGTTTGATTTCATCAATGGTTAGACCATGAAATAATCAAGGCTTGATGACACTAGTGAAGGTAGGTATGACCTTGCACTTGAAAGAAGAACTTGGAGAGCTATCCCTATTTGGTGGATAAGTAACAATGATGATCTATGGTAGTGGATCTTTCATAGTATGTAGGACATGGTCACATGCTTCATGAGCCAACTAAGTGATGTGGCATATACCCACACTCTCTCTTGTCCATTATGCATTTTCCATTCATTTCATTAAATGTCTTATCCATTTTTATATGTGGTAAAAATTTGACCAAGAAAAGAAGAGGATAAGATTGGCCATCCAAGGAGATGAACTCGTGTTGGATGCTAATGTCTTACTAGTTGTTGGGAATCCATATGTTTCCCATCAATAGGTTTCACAAGGGCAAGAGAGGCAGGATCCGGCTATGGTGATGAATCACATTTTTCATCGACTCTAATGTTGGGTATCCAATGTCAGAGCTAAGATGTGATTTCGGATATCCGATGTCACAGGGTATATGCCAACCTATAAATATAGCACTTGGGCTCACGATTTTCATATCATTTTTTATCATAGCTAGTGAAACTCTTGCAATTTGTTTCCTCTAGAGTTACAATATTTTCTAAGTGCTCATAGTAGGAGTCTAAGTGTGTACAGATCTTTGTTCAAACACTAATGTACTTGATCATAGCAGTGTGATGGGAATAAAAATGAACTCTTTTGATAATCCTTGCACCACTGAGAATATATTAATGTTTCCTTTAATGGACTTTACTTTAATACATTTAAATTAAGCAATTAATTTTTAGTTGTTAATGAACACAAGTATGACCACTTCGAGCATACATATAGTGCTTGGTAATCCAACAATGCTTGACATTTGGTAGCCCAATAGCACTATATGTGTTCAAGAAAGTGGGATTGGTACTTGTGTTAGGCTACCTAAGCTAGTTTAGATCTTATTTTCCAATGTTCATTAGCTTAGTTAATTTATCTCTTTATTTTCATTAGGAGTAACATATAATTAGACAACATCATATGCCTCACTTTGAACTAAACCATACATGACAAAGCTACCACTAGTCCAAGTGGGAAGACAGTGAACTACGATCAAAGCCTAATGATCTAGATACCACAACTAGTTCCATCCATGGAATTTGACTAAATCATGCATGGACGCTTATGATTCATATGGTTGGGCATCATGTTACCTTGTTGCTCATCATTGGTGTTGTTGCCAAGGATGGTGTTAGTTATCTAGATTAGTTATATTATACATGATCATTGTAAAGGTATTAGCAATATATCTTTTCAAAAATATTAGCTCACACACACCATAAACCAACAACGATGTCTCTCTCACATAGAAGTGACAATGCACTGTATAGCAAAAATGTTCATTAGAGAATTAATGCACTGTATAGAAAAAATGTTCATTAGAGAATTAATGAGATACATGATGAAGAAGATTAAAGTGACCAACTTTATGTAGGGGTTTCTTATGTTCATGATCATCCTAATAACACTCAAAGACAAGATTCACCTAAGACAGCCAATCTTGGGGTAGATTATGTAGATCCTAAACTAGGGAAGGCCTGAAGGCCTAATACCTCCTTGAAACTAAGGAATGATAAATCAAGGGACCCTAGGGAACACTATATAAGCCATGGAAATTCTTCCAGTTCCTCATCTTCCTCTTTCCCTTCAACATCTAGTTCTGACAAACATGAACATAGGTATCGAGATAAGGATCCACTAAAGGATTGGAATAAAAGTAAAAATCAAACCCATAGACACACTTAAGGTCATCAACATGAACACAAGTCCAATTGTCATCATCAACCAAATAGGAATTTTCATCAAAACTTGTCTAATGATGATGAAGCCTTGCTAGCCACTAAGAGCCTAATGCATATCACAAAGGCTGTTAAGATATCTCGCAAGAATCGCAAAGAGAGTTTCCTACTTAGGATTGATATGAATAATCTCCCTAAATTTGCAAGAGGCTATGATTCAAATCCACAACATCATTTACAAGCCTTCCATGATGCTTGTGCCTTCTACAACATTAAAAGTGAGTGGCAAAAGATTAAGCTCTTTCCTAGGACACTAATTGATAGATTTGAAGTGTGGTATTAATCTTTGAGACTAAATTCAATTCATTGGTGGTTAAAAATGTTGGAAATTTTCAACAAGAAATACCAAACCTATGCAAGAATGTTCAACCTGAGGAGACAAATCCAAGAATAGAAGCAAGAACAACATGAACCCTTGGACATGGCCTTAGATAGATATTATGCCTTATTACATAAATGCCCAAGCCATGGTTTTTTCAAGGAAAGGTAGTTGTTCCACATCATAGATGGGCTTCATAATGAAACAAGGGAAACCCTTAGAATGTATGCCCCAGGGCAATTATATGAGCTCCAAGCCCATTAGATCTAAGAGCTAATCAAATGTATGGCAAAAGAAGATAGGGAGATATGAAAATGGGAGAATGTTGAGAAATATCAATGGGATCTAACTCTTTAATAGAAGGAGGTCTAGATCTATGGCAAGGAGAATGAAACCACTCTCAATAAGGTGATCCCACATCAAAGCTTGCCAATACAAAAGTTTATTGATGAACTTGAAACAAAGTTTAATAGGATGTCCAAATGGATATATGAAAATGTTACGACTCTCATTGAGATGGTCGAGGAGAAGATCATGCAAAATACTCTAGGAAATCACAATAAACAAAGGATACAAAACCAAGAAATAGCTAGGAACACTTTTTGGCAAACAAAAAAAATGGCTAAAGAAAGTGAGGCTATAGACTTAACCACAAATGAAGATAATGGATGCGAAATTTGCATTTATGACCATCTGAAGGACCATTGCCCAATCTTGTTGCATTTACAAAAGTATTGGGCAAGTCCCTTGAATTTGAAATTTGTGCAAAAGCACATGCATGAGAGATTTCCTCTCTTGCAAGGTAATTATAGATAGTCCCACAACCAATCATACCATCCTAGGGGGACTTATTACTAGCCTCAACATAATCATAAACTGTAGTGGAAACAACCACAGTCATGGGGGAGACCACCATCAAATTAGCCCTATTCTTCCTACTAGCTAAAACTGCATTGATATGTTCAACACCATCTTTCTCCAACTAGTTCTACATCCTCTACTTCAAATTGCCACTAACACTCTCCCAAGTAACATCAATCCATGACATCCCTGGAGGGATCACCACCTCGTGACTCTTACCATTCAACCTCCACTCAGTATTCTCATACTCTACCTCATTATATGCCACCACCAAGGACATAGGAAGGTTTCACACCACAATATCAACAAACAAACACCACTTGTGCTACAAATGTGCATAGATATGCTAACACTAGTGGGTCTCAACCACAACATAGGAAACATCCCTTTTGGAGGAAAGGTTCTAAGCTGAAGCAAACCATGCATGGACCCACCACATCATTCAAGCTACCACAATGTCAATTTTGTGCAATGCCTCTCTTTCCATCACCATTATCCTCTAATCCTACACATAGGTCATTGTCCATCATTACTCCAATACCAAGTTCAAATAATGAATCTAATAGTGTGGGAAGAAAAAAAAATCCATGCATACCATATCATGATCAATGGTGCAATCATGGGCAAAACATACATAACATTAACACATCTCATACCTTGACCCACTATACATTTAACAATCAAGTGTGTGACCAATTATTTTTCTACCTAGCCACCACACTACCAATAGACACCTAATGGCTAGATCATAAATGGTTACCAATGTTTCATACATGCATGGATCCTATTTATCCACTTATTAATCTTTTTCATGGCCAAATGTTTATTCATGGGGGTTACCCCCCATTCTAAGCTTTGGAACTCTTAAGTGTTTTTCACCTTTTTGTTTTACACAATTTTTGTTTTACACATTCTTTATTTTACATCTTCTTGTTTTCATGTTATTAATATTTTCTAATTTTTTTTTACACCATCATTAGTACATTTGCTATTTCTTGAAAATTTTACACTTTTATATTTTCTTTACTTTTATTTTGGTATTATTTTCTAACTTTTTGTCAGTAAGTGCCAGGTATAGTGGTAATGCATTGTTTGATGGTGGTATGTACTATTTTGCTATTTTATTGTTTGTGTCTAGATTGTAGCTTTGAATTTTGTTATGGATGATTAGGACATGGCTTCTTTTTCATGCAACAAGTAGTGAGCCCTTGAGACACTAATTCTGGTAACAAGGGATATAATGACAATGAAGGATCTAGAGGGGCAAGTCAAGATAGGGATGTAGACAAGAAGCATGATTTTTATCATGGTCGTGATCACCAAGGAGGTTGTAGTAAGTACTATGATGGTGCTGATTCTCCTTCCTCTTCCCCTTCGTCATCATCTTCTTCTTCTAGCTCTGATTCTGACTATAGAAGGAAAGACCATGATGGAGGTGATCAAAACGAGTGAAATGACCAACAAGAATAAAATAACCAAAGGGACCATCAGGATAGACAAAATCAAGGGCATAGATGTTCAAGAGAGGCAAATTACCATGAAGGTTAATAAAGTAGGTCACCAAAGAGGAGGACGAACTAAGAAAAAGAGAAAGTGTAAAGGAGTACAATCGTGATCCTTCCATCCGTAAGAGGGATATTCGATTCTATGATAGTGAGTATTAGTCTATATTTGATGAAAGGATACATAAGAAAGCCTTGCCGCTACAAATATTCCAATTTGAAATTACAAACAAGGTTGACTAGTTAAGGAACTCAATGGATAATAGATTTCAAGTTGTTCTCAAAATTGTTGAGGAGTCTAAAGAACAAAGTAGTGAGCATGAGTGTAAGAGGTGCAAGGAAGTTGAACATGTATATTACAAAGGTAAGGGCAATATTTCTGCAATAGAAGATGTTGTAGATAGTGACTTAGATGATGATCATGGATGTGACATCTGTTAGTATGAACATCCTAAGGCATGTTACCCCATTATGTCACATTTATAAGAGTTTGGGATGTATGCCTTACATCCATGACTTACACAAAGGTAGATATCCAGAAGGTTACCTTATCCTCAAGGTAATCTCAAGTAGTTCCACCAATAATAACCATATTATCCAAGTGGAGCTTCATCGTAACCATATGAATAGTATCAACAATTGCAACAACCACAATCATGGGTGCTAGCATCGTCTAGACAATAGTACCCTTACCAGTAGCCTAATCCATATGGTTATTACATGAAATATCCCATGTCTCCATGTGACTCCTCTAGTCATGTTGCTAATTTCTAGCCTCACTACCACCTTTTAGATTATTACTGAGCTCATTCACCACATGAAAAAAGGGATATCACCTCTTATCCTTGCAGATACTCCTCCTCTAGTTGCATAGCTACTACCTACTCCACCAATGCAAGGTGAACTACTCACTCAACCACAACAACACAATGCTACAAGGGCTATTAATTTGCAATCAAATTATAAATTAGAGGGGTTGAATGCTCAATTAAAGAAAAGACATTTCTTTCAACCTCATAGTCTACCTAAGCCTTTACCTACACCCGCAGTTGACAACCCTACTCATGCCTCTTCCTTCATATGAAATTCCTTCAGGCCTCCTTCAAACCAAACTCTACCAAGGATCTATACCATAATGCTTACTCACACTATGTCTGATTGGATCTATGTAGGAAACCTCTCAAGAAATTAGCCAATCCTGGAAGTCTTCTAATTTATTTGTAAATTGCTAGGAATGAATTGTGCAAAGTTCCTCTCAATTCAAGTTCTTGTATTAATTTGATTTCTCATGAGATGTACACTACTTGGAACTTTCCTCCTCTCAAGAAGATCAACATCAAATTGGAATTGGAAAACTAGTCTATCACTATTCCATTGGAACTAGTAAAAGACATTGTAAACACTATTTGTGGGTGGTCTTATCTTACTGACTTCTTGGTAATCAAAGTGGAGAACTACAAAGGGGACTTCCCAATCATTATGGGAAGGGCTTGGCTAAGCATCATCGATGCAAAAATGGACATAAAAGATCTTTCCTTCGAGATATCTAAAGAAAATGCATTTGGAAAGATCGAGAATAAGAGAGTTCCATGCATTGTGTACAATGATATAGGGTGCAATTATGTGTAGAAACTTTGGGCCATAAAGCAAGCATCTATCTCTACATGCAAATAGTATGCCCTAGAAGCAAAAATTCAAAGGTGTTTGTATGTAATAGCCACAAAACAGGAGGGTACCTAGTGACTGACTATTAATTTAGAAAGTAGCACACTTTGCATGGAACCAATTGAGAGCCTGACATGTGCATATGTCACAAGCATGGATGAACTAGAGTAAGTTCATCACCAACTCTTTGACAATACAGTTGATGATACCCACTGGGAAGAGTCGGAAATTCTTGACAAATTTAAGCAAGACCCCCTTGAACTAAAAACATTACTAACCAAAATGGAATATGTTTTTTTGAAAAATAAGAATCCTATCATAATCAATCAAAATCTTACTCTAGAACAAAAAAAAATTCTATTGAAAGTAGTTGAAAGATGGTCAGTAGCTTTTGCTTGGTTATATCTTGAACTCACATGGATTGATCCTAGGATATTCCAGCATCACATTTACACCGACCAAGCCATGAAGCCAAAATAACAACCATAGAAGTGGTTGAATTCTAAATTGAAGTAAATCATCAAGGAGGAAATTGAGCAACTCCTCAAGGTTGGGTTCATCTATCCCATTGTATATAGTAAGTGGGTTAGCCCACTTGTAATTATGCCAAAGAAAGATGGCAAGTAGTCGGTTTTCATTGACTTTAGGTTGCTGAATATGGAAATATTCAAAGATCATTTTCCATTGCCATTTATGGACCATGTGCTCAACACCATATCTGAGCATTGCTACTACAGCTTTCTAAATGGTTATAGTGGTTATAAAAAAAATTGCACCATATGACTAAGCAAAAATAACATTCATAAGTCCCTAGGGGACTTTTGCATATCATAAGATGTCGTTTGGTCTATGCAATCCTCTTGCCACATTCCAATACCTGATCCTAAGTATTTTTCAACAATATATCGATAGTGGTGTTGAAGTCTTCATAGATGACTTCTCTACCTATGGAGCTACATTTGAGCAAGCCTTGGACTACCTTAAGCAAGTGCTAAAATGGTGTGTTGAAACCAACTTGCAGCTTAATTGGTGAAAATCCACCTCATGGTCTAAGAGGGCATTGTATTAGGGCACAAAATCTCACAAGCAGCAATTGAGATAGACCCTCAGAAAATAAGGGTCATCCAAGGAATAACTTGCCAGCCAGAAATAATTAAAGATATTCAATCATTCCTTGGACATACTAGCTACTATCAACGATTAATAGAAAATTTCTTTAAGATTGTAAAATCATTAATTGAGCTAACAAAGAAAGATGCTTATGTTATCTGGATCACAGAATGTGAGAAAGCATTTCAACAACTGAAAGAGAAGCTTGTAGAAACTCTAATCTTACAAGCATCCAATTGGTTCAAACCATTCCATATTATGATGGATGCATCAAATTATGCCTTGGAAGCTATGCTGATGTGGTTAGATAACAAGAAATGTCCATATTACATTCACTACATTAGCCAAAGCATTATGGGTGCACAACTAAACTACACTACCATAGAGAAATAATTGATGCGGTGGTGTTTACTCTAGAAAAGTTAAACACAATGCACTTGGATATAAGGTGTTTATGCATACTAATCATAGTGTTATTTACTTCCTAATGAAAAAGCCAATGGTAAGCCCCTATGTTATACGGTGGCTGGTGACCTTGTAAGAATTTGATCTTACAATGGTAGATTGAAAGGGCACTGAAAATGTGGTCACTGATTATTGGCTCGGTTGCGATGGGTCAGCAAAGAGGAAGAGAGCCCATTATTTGATACATTTCTTCATGAAATCCTTTTGCCGAGGCTATATTCAAACAATTGCCTAATGAGCCAAAATGATATGATAACATTCTCACCTATCTTCTCACTCAAAAGATGCCACAAGGGTTTAACCACTGGAAGAAACAAAAATTTCTTCACGAGGTAAAGTACTTCATGGAGATCAAGAGACACCTCTACAAGGTGTGCGCCGATAACTTATTCTTCAAAATTTCCTCTATTTACTTAATCAAATATACTCCTTGGACAGTCTAACATCTAGACATGTTGATTTGGTAATTAAATGTGTGTTGACTACACATACACATCTTTCTGATAACTAGATTTTTAGTATTAATGCCAAAGTAATGTGACCTTTCTGAAATCTTGATTATTCTTTCTTTTCCATGGTTTGAAGTTCTAGAATTTCAAAAATCATATTTTCTAAAATTTATTTAAATCTTTATACCAACTCAAACTTGGCTTCTTCATAAAAGATTATGCAACTATCCATGTTGTGATTGCTATAATAGGCTAATCTCTACATCCGATCTTTCCCAAGTCTAGTTGGAATTGAAATAAAAATTCCCAAGGAAAAACATCTTGTAAGCATAAGACATCAACATCCAAATCTTGTAACTCTACTAAGATGTGTGGGTATCAATACTCATGCCAATTGAAGGCCCATGATGGACATAATGGATGTTGTTTCTCACTCACTAGGGATCTTGCAAGCACATTCTATGTTGCAACTTTCATTCTCATTCTTGGATTCTCTTCCAGGCCATTAGTCTCTACGGGTATCATACATCTTCTTGGCCATTTTTTTTCATCAACTGATTAAATTGATTCTCCAACTAACCTTGTTTGTAACACCTAGTTACATTACCTAGACTCATTACCAACCTTTCTATTTCCCTTATGACACTAACTCTAACAATGTAACGAATGACACATCCTAGTTTTTGTAAGATTATCTACAAAGGTTAAGCACTTAGTCTCAAGGTCCAAAAAGGCTAAATTTATAACTTCTAATAATTAAATTGGTAGGCATAATTAGTTACCCTAAATTATGACCTTGAAGGCACAATTTATGGTATCATTGAGTACCCAGATAATAAATTTGACCTCACCATTAACTTCATAAGGGTGAAAATGTTGGAAATGATTATTCATATGTTTAAAAAGGACATTGTATACTTGAGTTATGTTAAAATTACACTTTTGAGGGTCTTGAGGCACTATGTTGGGCAAGGGATGAAAACTAATTTTTGAGGTTTCATGAGAAAGCTTTGACTTCACCATTGTATCTAGAAGGTTGAAATCTATAGGAAACGATTCTTCATTTGTTAAAAAAAGCTTCTAAAATCAAAAGTTATGGATTTTAAGGTCCAAAACCTTTGGCACAAAAAATAAGACTTTTCGAGAGGTCACCCATCCAAGTACTACTCTAGGACAAGTGCATTTAATTGTGAAACTTTTATCTTTCCTATTACCACAACATCAAACTTTCTTTTTGAAAATAAATTTTTCCACTTCCTAATTTTAAACTAATGTTCTAACAGATGGAATTGTTTTTAATTCTCCATTAGTTAATGAAAAGATTTTAATTTTTCATCAATTGATGGAAAATTTTGAATTTTTTGTTGATTGATGGAAAATATTTCCATCGATTAATAGAAAAGTTTTCCATCATGAGGGGTAGGAGAAGTTGCTGGAGTAGGGACATCAACAATGCCATGAGGGTGCTAGAGTGGTGAATAGGATGCATAAGAAGAGTGACAACAGTAGTGTGTGTAAGGAGAGTGGTAATGGAAATGTTGTGTGAAATGTGATGGGCAATGGCCAGTGGTTGGTAATGGCAATTATTAGGGCCTGCATAGCCCTCATAAGGCCTACATGGGCCAAGCAAGCATGCATGTCCTCCTTCAGGGCTCACGTGGCCCAAGAGGGACTTATGAAGCCCTTATTAGAGCTTGCACATCCCAGGAGGAGCTTGTGAGGCCCTTATTAGGGCTTTCAAAGCCCTCAACAAGCATACATGCTAATGGCAAGGGCTTCCTATAGTGGTGTCAGAGGAAATGACAATTTCTAGCACCAACAATGTTTGTAGGGCACCGTAGGGGGCAATAATTCTTGGTGCCTATGACATGCCTAGAGCATCGGCTAGGGTAGAAATTTTTGGCATTAGTGGTATCTGTAGAGTGCTGAAGGATGTATTAATTTTTGATGTCAGTGGTATCCATGATGCACCATAAAGGAACAGTGATTTCTAGCATTGGCAATGTCTATAATTTGTTGGATGGGGCAAAACTTTTTGATGTTAGTAGTGTCCATGATATGCTAGAGGGGACAACAATTTCTAGCATCGATGGTGTCCATGATGCATTGAAGGAGGTAATGATTTTCAATGCCAACAATGTCCAAGGTGCACTAGAAGGGACAACGATTACTAGCATCGACAGTATCCATGAGCACAGTCAGCAATCAAAAATTATAGAAACTTTTTTAGCTACAGTAGTGGAAATAATGGTGGCAATGGTAGTAGTGATGATGGTAGCGATGGGGACAGAGCAAGGCAAGAAATACATCAAAAAATGTGGAGGATGATGCAAAATGCAAAGACAGTGATGAAGGGAGAAAACTATGATGCCAAAAATGGAGGTACAAATGGTGATGGTAGCAGGTGGAGGCAAACTACAGGCAAGATAGTGGTGATGGTGCCAGAGGATGTACGCATAGTGGGTGAGGTAGTGGCGTCAATCAAGGATAGCGGGCCTAAGAAGGAATAGCACAGTCAACCCCTAAACAAGGGCTATGTTGCCCTAAGGGCCAATGTGGCCCTATAAAGGGCTATGTAGCCTGCATAGGCCTATGTGGCCCTTACAAGGCTAGCATAGCCTACAATAATTTTTTTAAATATGGTATATATATATCATTAGGGGGTTGGAGTTTAAACCCACCACCTTCCATGTTTGTGTGTGTGTGTGTGTGTGTGTGTGTGTGTTGCTTTTTCTTCTTCTTCTTATTATTAATTTATTCTAACTTACCTCAGTGGTTGATGTGGTGGTTTGATCAATGGCAAAGTGTGGGTTTGGTTTGGATAAATGATGATTCTAGGTTTGATTCCTAACCCTAAAATTTTGACCTTTTTTTATTTAAATAATAATTTAATATTATTTTATTGCATGTATAATGAGAAACTTTAAAATAGCAATATCTTTCAAACCATAACTCCAATTAAGAAGATATTTTTACTATTGGAATCATATTAACAAGTACTATACATTGGACATAGTCTTAGGTTCAAAAATGGAGTTGGAATTTTAGGAATTAAGAAGACAAAAATAGCCTATTTTGTTGAACTAACATTACTATGCTGGCATATGGATAATTTGAGATCTTCTAGATTACTTGGATTTGATTGTAAATAATGTACCAATCCTAGGATTAGAATATAATATTTATACCTTATAATTTAAACAATATTATGGTTATACCTTCTCATATCATGGTTATACCCTACTGAGGTACTAAGAAGAAGATTAAGGCAACATCATTCACCAAGTATTAGTTTCCTTATGGGAATCAAAAAATATTATGGATGGGTTCACTCCCTTATCTAATCAATACCTAAGTCTTGGTATGGTGAATAATGCCAAGTTAAATGGGTTAAACACTTAGGATAATAAGTTTCAATAGAACAAGATCAATTCAGGTCATGGTTACTAACTTTTTAGGAAAAATTTAATAATTACCTTAATTAATTAATATTTATAGTATTAATATGGGTAAGAGTTACTTGGACTAGTGTATCCTTGTCTTACCAACATCTCTTGCAATTGATGAATTTTTATGAGGCATAATCAAATTTTCATCGATCAATGATATCCATGAAATAATTTTGTTAGTTGGTGGGATCTATGTCTTTTATAGCTTACATAGATAATCTCAGACATGTGATGAATATGGTGTGGTCCATGATTCTTCCTAGTTCTTGGCTCTATGATTCATCATCAAGTTCACGTTGAAGTCAGCCCATGATTCTAAATGACCCTTGGGTCATGGCTTTCTCTAATACCAATTGTGACATCTAGTTCCTAGATGTCATGGCAAATGTCAGATATACATTATATTAGACATTATGTGTAAGAAGACAATATACCAAATGTCAAATATATGTAACATTCAAAATTATGCATAAATAAAAATAATAGGGAAAATGTAGAAAGGAAAAAAAAGAATGCTTTATTAATACAGAATGAAGTATTTAGATCATGCTTTAAGGATGTTCCTTGGGGTTTTCTTCCTTCAAAATCTATCCCTTAGAGGAAATCCAACACTGTTACCATGGTTAGGCCTACAATCGGCCAAAAGGGATGGCCTATCCTCTTCTTTTCCCACTTCACCTAGCTCCCATGACTCCCCTTTTCTAGCTCTGCCACTACATGTTGACATGACCTCTAAGCCTAGGTATAAATGTCTTGGGTTAACCCCTGCAAGATTACATTAAGAGACATGTTCATTGTTACAATGTAACCTTTTAGGTCTCAATTACAACATTCCTTTTTTAGTCTTATTACAATAACAATAACACTTATTATGAAGAGGCACCATCTTCATTATCCAATAGCATCATTTGGCAACTGGAACATTACAAGGATCTTATAGGTTCAAAACTAATTTGATTTGGGGTATCATTGTACATGTTTTAAGCATTTATATATCAAGGTATTGTTATATAGAGAAATTATAAGTAAACTTATGAAAAAGATTTTTAAAAAAGGTAAAAAATCAAAAAAATCAAAATTTAAAAATGAAGTGGAAGCATATGCACGTGCAAAAAATAAAAGAATAAAGGTAAAGTATATATGTTATCTCACATATATATGTATGTTATATATTTTTACTTTTCCTTTACCTCATGTATTTTCCATTTGCCTCTTGATTTTTATCATGCTTAATTTATGTTGTCATCTTTCACCATTTGGTTTTTCAACCAACCTTTTTGAAATCATGTTCCATCATGTTTTTTCAAAAGACATGTTTTCTCTTTATTCTTAGTTTTAAAGCCGATTTGACCCTAATTTCTTCCATACTTCCCATTACAAATAGATTATGGCTTTAGTTACATACCATTGTAGTCTATAGAAGGATTTCAAATGTGACAAGTTAAGCAAAGAAAAAAAATTAAGAGCATTAGGTAGAAAATAAAGATTCTAAGAGAATTCTAAGAGCTCTACTAATATAAATAAGAAAGATTATTTTATGTTTCATTTTATGTAGCTATCTTGTTTTGTTGCAAATTTCATAAAAAAGAACATTTTATGTTTCTTTTTATGTGGCTACCCTATATTATTGTGGAATTTTTATTCCACATCTCTATTTTCTAGTCTTCTTTTATTCTTCTGTGATTTTAAGTATTATTCCAAGATTCTGTTGGTTTTTTGTCATTTTGGATCTATTTTATGAAAATAATATTTTAATCCTATCCATACATTTTTTTATTTTTTATTTTTTTTTTCTTTTGATGAATTCATGGGATTATGGAAAGTTTGTTCAACGTGCTTCCTATATATTTTATAAATATTTTAGAAAAACTTTTAATATCAACATGGTTTTTGGTTTAGCTCATGATAAAAATTTTATTGCACGAATTTTGTGGAATTTAGGATTTTATGGATTTTTGGTCATTTTGGACACCTTTTAGATTTTTGGAATAAAATAGTAATATTTATGTGGCTACCTTTGCTCAGTTGGTAGTGGGAGTCATAAATCTTTTATATACCCTCTATCTATATGCAATAGTGAAGTGTTCTTTAGTGGAACCCATACCACATAAATGATGGTTATTGGATAGATTTCCTAACCTAGATTTTGATTCATAAGTTCAAGTGAAGCTATGGATTTATTCAAGACCATGGCATTAAGTAATTGTCTTGCGGAGTTGTGATGAGGCATCGTCAAGATCTATCCTTTCAATGATATGTGTGCCTTTGTCATTAAGGATGATAGTAGTGAGGTTATTCCAAGAGTTCTTGGTATATTCTTTTAGCACTAAGGATAACCAAACCAAGCCTTCAAAGATGCCTAATTAAAATATACATTCTTTAATTTTTTAGTTTTCTTTTGGATTTTTGGTTTTATTTAGATTCTTAGATTTCTTTTAAATTTTTGGAAAATTTTTGGCATTTTTGGACGCTGAAATATTTTGAAATATTTGATTAAAAAATTTTAACTAGCCCATATCCTAAGGCTTTTGGCCCAGAACCTTTATGCTTCACGACAAGGAAAATATAATAATCTTTCTTATTTGAGGGGTTCTCACTCCTCTTGCATTTTAATACAAAGAGCCTAGAGTAGGTAGGAAATCATTAAAAGAGGGATATGAAACAAAAGGTAAATCAATTTTGTACAACATGGACCTTTTGAACTTCAAAAATGATTTTTTTATAATTTGTATTTTTGTAAAATAGAAATCTTATACACTTTTTTGGATATTTGAGCCACATATATATTTTGATGAATACATAATAAAGTATGATAGATATGAATTTTCCATTTGTGCCATTAGGACCATGAGATTGCAAGGAACATTTTCCATCTTGACACCATTTTAAAAATTTTAATATTATTTATTATATATTATTTTTAAAAATATTATTTTAAATTTTATTAATTAATTTAGTAAATTCTACATGTGAATATCTTTATTTCTAGAGGTTCAATTAAGGTGAAACAAGTGTCATTGGGATCATTATTTTATGTATTTTTAATGATATAACTAGTGAAATTTTTAAACATTTATATTTTTGTGGCTATAAAAATTCTATTTTTCTTTAAATAAATTTTATTTAGCTATATATGTGAGTATTATAATTTTTTTCTATGTTGCTTTACTACATTTATGTTTCTAATTAATAATTTTTATCTATTTTACCACTTCCTTTTGAATTAGTAAATCAAGGTTAAATCCATATCCTTATGGTTTCATAACATCTCTATTAGTTATTTATAGGATATTTTATAGATAATTAATAGGAGAATTACATGGTTAGTGTTGGAGCATGAATTTTTCCTTAGATGTCATAGTATGGAATTGTTTTAGACATTGTTTGATTTGTTTGATATTTTCTAAATCTAATTTAATACAAAATGCAAGGGACAAGATTAGAGAATGATATCCCACAAAAAAATTCTTAAAATTTATAAGCAAGTCAAAATTAGATGTTTGAGCAACTATTGATCTATCTTCAAAATCAAAACCAAAACAATCATAATGAGTTCTCTAGGAATGTAGAAAACTAAAAAAGATATGAGAACTAAATTTCCTCACATTTTCTAGGAGGAAAATTCTTAAGGGGAGAGAATCATGACCTAGAAATTTGCATAAATAAAATTATTTAATTTAAAGCATATAATTAATTTTTTAATATTTTTGATTGTGTTTCAATACATTAACTTATTGTTATTACTGTTTATTAAAAGTTATTGTTGTTGATAGTTTCTTACATAAGTGAATGCAATCTACTTGCTAAGGTATTTTGTTAAAGTTTTGTATCCTTTGTTTTACTATTATTGGAGCTTAGTCATAGATCATCTAAATATTTTATGATTAAATTTGAAATCCAATTATCCTATGAAATTTATCTTTTTGTTACTTATTATGCCTTTATGAGTATTTAGCTATGCATATTTTATTCTTTATGAACATTTAGTTCTATATATTTAATATTTATTATGCACATTTAATTATGCATATTTTCATTTTATTATACATATGTGATTACATAATAGTCTACTTATTAAGCAATTTTGAGCACTAACTTTGCCCAGATCATATTCCTTGTTGCTTTTTGTCATTAAATTGGAATTTGAAGTTCATTTTTAATTATAATTGAATATTACACAAATTAATTTTATCAACGAAATAGCTTGGGATGATGTCCTACTTAGAATCTAATCTTACCAATGTGTTTAGGATGTTTAAAATTTTTAGTTTTGACCCTTGATTCACTAGAATTGGAGTTACGGTTTTCAAAATATCACATTTTTAGTTTACTAAAAATACTATAAAAGTTTTGAGATTTGAACTAAGGGACTATGATAAGTAACACTTACATAAGATTTCAACGTATGATTAGGTAAAATACTTGATAAAGATCATGTAGGTTCAAATAAAATTTGATTTGAAATCTCGATGTACATGTCACAAGTGTTTAAGTGAAAATGGTATTAGTGGAAAGAGAAAATGAGGAAAATTACTTATAAAAGAAGTTTATCATAAAAAGAAAATTAAAAATTAAAAGTAAAGACATTGAAAAACATGTTCTAGTGCATGATGTGTAAGAAAAGCATATATATGTATGTTATGCATATTACCTTTTAACCCACCAACTCTTGATTTTTTTTCCACCACCTCTTCTACCACTTATTCTTTACCATGTTCCATCATGTTTTTCTAAAAGATATTTTTTACCCTTTCTTCTTTGTTTCAAACTCAATTTTAGTTTAGTTTCTTTCATTCTTTCCCTTATTTGTTTGGCCGATAGGCCATTACCAGTCATAATTCGGTAACGCTAATTTTTTGTACGTAATGCTGACTAACGTTGACTTTTCCACAGGCCACTTTGGTAACGCAACTTTGTGCACAACGCTGACATGTAACTAAAATTCTAGACAGGCCATTTCGGTAACGCAACTTTGTGCATCACGCTGACGTGTAACTAAAATTCCAGAAAGGCCATTTCAGTAATGCAACTTTGTGCATCATGCTGCGGCTAAAACCCGTGTTAGAACCATGGCCTTGATGTCACTACTGCACCACTATTTTTGGTAGGAGCAACCGTCCTTCTGCACGTCGGGAGAAGAAATGCGTCCATTTCTGAGTACAAAAAAATAAAACCAGTAATTGCTACTCATCACCCGCCTACAGGAGAGATATAGATAGAGACTCAGATGCACAGGCAGTGTATAAAGACTACCATTGGCTGCAGGCTCTGGATCCACCTCCAACGTTTGAGAAGAGGATTTGGCGACCTACAACTCAACTGGCAATGCCCGCCGTCTACACACCTTGAATGTCAGAAAAGAGGCTCAACCCTTCCTCACTCCCCCTACCATTTGCTCCCCTTCCTCCCATGATCTCATGCTCGTCACCCTCTTCTAACGTTCATAACAGTAGGCCATTACTGCCCATAACCCGCATTTGCAGTTTCTGTGCAACTCCTGTGGTGGACATAATGCAAAGAATACGTTCGGTGAACAGGGTCTGGGCAGCCTAGTGGCCAATGCAGTCACTAAATTTTTATAAAGATTGGCACAGATTTTGTCTTAATGCTTTACAATATACATTTGGAAGTGGATTTTTTGGATTTTTTGAATGTCTGTGATGTACAATGATAAGCACCGAAAAGTTTTATTTTCTAGTGTGTTTATACATTTTAATTTTTATTCCTCTTCCCCAGGTCCCAATTGCTTGCATAATGGTAGCTATACCTGAGCATGTAATAATTTTGATTTCAAATCTACAGAATCTTGGAACTGAATATGGAAATCCTATGGTAGAGGCAAACGCGCTTGATGATCTTATCTACAAAGTCCCATCAGGAATGGTGAATCAGCTGGATGGGCTACTCAATATTTTCTCCCCTTCCATTGTTAGTATAGGTCCCCTGCATGTTAATGCATCCTTTCCTTTAGGAAATGAAATTAAAAAAGAGGCACTACGCAAAATCATGGAAGAGCACCCAACTATAACATCGAGCGTCCTTGCTAGCCTGGTTTAGCAAATTGAAGAAAGAGAGGAAGATATAAAACAATGCTACACTGATTGCACTAATTTTCCTATGTATTAACGGGTTCTACCTTCGCGTGGATGATGTTGTTAGATGATTATTTCATTTTCCAAGCTCTTTTCCTTGATCCTCCCTATTTATATTCTAAGTCTGCATTTCTGCAATAATAATCCTCTGCAACTTGAAGCTCTACCATTTGATTTCACGTGAATACTTTATCTCTTTGTTTTGTGGTGAGGGTTTTAGACCATTTGATTTAAAGCACAAGCAGTGCTTGAGAGTGGGTTTAATGTATACATTTTCTGTATACATGACCTTTTTGTTATATCAATGACTTTTTTTTTATATCAATTATTTTAGCAAATACTGTGCATGATGTATATACGTCTGCATCATTTTTAACATTTTTAATTAGAAAATTCAGTTTGAAAATCATTATTTTTTTTATGAAAGGTTACGTCGTGTTATGAAAGGTTACTTCTATTGCAAAACGAAAATACATTTAGAAAGGTTGTGTAATACGTTTAGAAAGGTTGCATCCTCGTTCCAAAGGTTGTGTCCCATTAAAAACCATAAATACGCCTCATTAGATGAACAGTTTACATTGGATTGTTGGATTCGGGAGCGCCTACTGAAGCGTAGTAAATCGGCAATGGGTACGAAACTTGCTGAGCTTAATATTTCATGGAATTCTGTTTCCCAAATAATTCTAGAAAAACAACTAATTTTTATTTTTAGGTTTGGGTTATATTTAAAAACATATTGGGTGCCTTAGGTTTCTTTAAAAAATAACTAATTTTTTATTTTTAGATTTGGGTTTTATTTAAAATTTAATACAACCCATAATACTATATAAGGATTCTCATTCATGTAAATACATATCATGCAGGTGATAGAAAGCATGAGTTAAGCCGAGCGAGACAACAATGTCTTAGAGATCGAAGAAGAGAAGCTTAGCAACGGGGAGATACTTTGGAGTTGCAAAGAATGGAACAAAATTGCTTACGTCAAAGAACACGTCGAGCACAAATGCAGCAACAACAGGTGGAAGGAATTGAGGTTTGTAGATGAAATTTTATTTTTGTTTTAGATGAAATTCATTTAATGTCTAATTTAATAAATCTAAACATATTAGGTCACTTTGTATAATAATATTTCACAGAATAGAAGGGATCACAGACAAGGATGAGGAAGAGGTCATGGACATGGACGTGGACAAGGACAAGAATGCATAGATGAACATGAAAATGACTTAGTATTCATTCCTAATGATGAAAATGTTCATCAGCCTCGATCGCATCAAGAAGTTATTTTACATATAGGACCTGGTCGTGGATGTGGTCATGGTCGTGGTCGTGGATGAGGTCATGGTGATTTGATGGTTGAAGATGAATTACTTATAAATCCTATAGAGATTGTTACTATAGAATGAAGACATGCATAAGGGCGTGAAAGACAAGAAAATTTTAGACAACGAAAAAGACAAGTAGAAGTGGAAGAAATGTTAGATTTAGTTGCAAGACTTGGTCAGAAACAAGCTCAACCAAGATTGCGAATGAAACATCAACAAATATCGTCTAAACATATGAACAATCAGGTATCTTATCCAAATCTTCATAAGTCGAATACACAAATCATGCATGCAATAACAAGATTTTCAAGCGAGGTTGATAAGTTTAGTGTTCCTTGATCATGTGGTATTTGCAATGAAAGTTTTTTGATTATGTTAATGAAACCTGTACAAAGATTTGGTTCAACATGTGCAAGGTGTGCAAATGAAAAAGTAATGGGGATCTTGAATCACGATGGTGAAGAGATTAAACGTTTTTCTGCTGATAATGATATGGATTAGAACCCTAGACAATAATCTTATCAAAATTATCAGAATTTGAAGAAATGCTTATATCATGAATTAATCCTATTTTACAAGTTACGCATGCTATTGGAGGTCAATTACAATATAAAGGACATACCATCAGTTTTATGCAAGATGTATCTGAAATTGCAACTAGGCTACCTTTGAGGATTCATGAAATTCCAATGCTGATACTAAGATGAGTTGATCAAATTGGAACAACTTATAACTTTGTTATAAATAAAAAACCTGTGTATGCTGCCTTATTATATAAGAAATAGAATGATCCATTCTATCAGGATGTAGAAATAGATGAGCATGCTTTGGATGATGTTAGTGATACAGGAGATGTTAATGTTTTGAAAGGATTCGTTATATTAGATTTTCTGAGGAGGATAGTGAGATGAGATTACAGTTTGATGGTCCTTTGGTTGATTTAAATGAGGAAAATATTATTAGACACAAATCATCAGTAGCATCACGTCTAGTTCTTCTAGGGAAAGAACTTGATCTGGTAAGAGCAAGGTTAGAAAATCCAATTGTTGAAAGTTCAGATTATGCACAATGGTCAACACTTTCAGAGTCACCCATCAATGAGTTCAACATAGTTGGAATGCTTCCAATGTCATTTCCAACGTTGTTTCCATGTGGAAAATGTGACTTCCTTACAAGAAGATCCAAGGATGTCATGTTACATAAATATGCTAGACATCTACTTTGATATAAGGATGGCATATTTGGACATCATAAAAGATTCAGGTATCATAAATTAATTACATTGACATTGCTAAATAGCATTAATGTTTTTGACTCTTATGAACTAATTACATAGGAATTTTATTTTCATTTTTAGGTATCACATTTATAACATGATAACGAGACATCGTGCACTGAAATCAACATCAGCATTCTTCAAAAAAAATATTACAGAAGCACCATTAACAATCCAAGAATTATGTGAAGGACTACAAAATGCACCATCAGATAATTTTGTTGATAATTTGATGAGATTTGGAACAACGATACGAGGAACACCTTCGTACTGGAGAAAATGCAAAGCACAGATGTTTGATTTGATAAATGAGTTGGGTGCACCAACTATTTTTTTTACTCTGAGTGAAGCAGATCTTTATTGGCCAAATCTACATAAGGTAATGCCTACAGAACCCCCACAAAATGTTTCAAAGATAAGAGAGTGGAAAATGAAAAATATTATTGAGAACCCACATATAGTTGCTGAGTTTATGCATCTTCGACATAAGGCATTTT
>MNCI01008985.1:211789-229263 GCA_015680685.1 Gnetum montanum | reverse complement strand
ATGAAGAGTTTGAACGTGCTTGCGAGGAAGAGAGGCAGTATACAAATATTATTCCAGAAAGACAAGATGGTGTTGAATATGATTTTGAAGTAATAAATCAACATCTACTTACATCAGCTCATTTTCAATGAAGTGAACTCGAAATTCTTGGATAAAGAAATTGAGATAGACAAAACGAATGATCAGCCAGCTATTTGGGACAAGATGTTGAAAAGATTACTACATCTTTTGTTCATGGTCATAGATCACATGGTATAATAACACATTCAAGAAATAACAACAATCAGGTGGACATATCTTCTCTAGGAGTTCAACAGAAGAAATGCTACAAGATTATCACTGGCCATCTATATATGTAACAATTTGAAATGGATGAATTTTCTCCTCTATTGATGATTATTCAAGGTACAACAGGCACAGGAAAATTGTATCTCATTGATACAATTCGTAAAGAATTTTGTCGAACTTGCTCATCCGGAAAGAATAGCTTATTGGTGCTCGCCCCTACTGGTGCTACAGTGTATAATATTAATGAAACTATAGTACATTTTGCATTGAAGATTGGAATCAGAGATTACAAACCATTGGATGCATCAACTTTATCATCATTGCAAAATAAATACAAATACTTAAAGTATATTATTATAGATGAAATGAGTTTCATAGGTGGAAAACTGCTTAGCAGCATTGACCGAAGGCTTAAGGAAATATTTCCAGATAATCGTTTAGATAACTTTGGTGGTAGATCTATGATACTCATTGGAGATCTTGCATAGCTTCCACCTGTTAAAGATGTTATACCGTACTTATCATCTCAGATGCATGTGAAGAATTTGTGGTTAGCATTCAATAAATTTGTAACCTTGGATGTTGTGTATTGACAAAGGGATGATGATTTGCAACAACAAATATTTAGAGAAGTTTTGATAAATATACGAGAAGGAAAGATGAGTGATGAGGATTATGACTTTTTAAGCTTGAGAATGCAACTTCCATCAACATCGGATGGGCGAGATGGATTTGAGGATTCTGTGCATTTATTTGATACAAAGGATAAAGTACATATGCATAATGAAAAAATATTGCTCAAAATTTAGAAGCCAATTACACGGTGCATAGTAGATAGAAGGACATATGGTGTGAAATTTTGGGATGATTCAGAAGGAGAATTGGACCGAGTAGTGTTCATTTGTGAGGATGCAAGTGTTATGCTCAATGTTAATCTATGACTAGAAGCAGGATTGTTTAATGGTGCATGTGGGTTCATTAAGAAAATAATATATAGTCCACACTGTCAACCTCCACAGTTTCCATCGTATGTCATCATGGAGTTTGACTCCTATATTGGAGTACCATATGATAATGAACATCCTCGACAAGTATCCATTCCACCAATCATACGTGGAGGATCTCGCCAACTACCACTTAAATTAGCATGGGTTTTAACGATAAATAAGTCACACGGAATGACATTGGAGAAAGCCTGCATAGATGTTGGTAGCAAAGAAACAACAGGTCTTACATTCATGGCACTATCTCGAGTGAGGAGTATTGACAATTTAAAGATATTCCCTCCGATCTCCAAAGAAATATATATCAAGATATTTAAGGCTTCACATCTTCAAAGTAGATTGGATGAAGAGCAACGCATTAAATCTAATGAAGAATGATCTCATTCTTTTCTGTCAAATAATTTTTACCATTTTGAATGTCAGATCATTTGTAACTATACGTTTTCAATTATGCAAGTTTGTACATTGATCATTTCTGTTGTATTACAACATGTTTATGATCATTCAATAAAGCATTCCATGTTCTTATAATATTTCTATCTTTTATGTTTAAATCATCACTATAGCAAAAGATGACTGATATATCTATAGATTGGCCAATAGAACTGTTGGCAATCGTTTGGGACGTGACCGCCAACAAGTGTCCTTGAACAAGATTTAGGTGCTTGCTAGTCTCTGGCAACACCAAGGCCTAGATACCTCCAAATAGACTTAGTAGTTAATAGGAGTATGTGTATGTGCTGTTGCGGTGTGTGGTTGTGAAAAATGAAACGATTGCATTGTGTGTAAACTACAAATGACTTATCAATAAGAGATTCAACCAACTTTGCCAAGTATTTTGAGTTGTTGAAAGTTTCTATTTTGTTCAATTACCTAGTCTATGCGGTCCTTATAATACCTACTTGTAACAAATAAAATTTTGTTAAAAAAATTTGAGCACAACTCCGCAAATCTACTCCTAATTTTCCCCAGAGAAAGAGATAGTTCCACAAGAAAACTAGAAATAGAGCAAGATTCGATGGAAATAGACAGAAAAGAAAGGAGATTTGTGTTGACCTCAAATATTTAAACAAGGTAAAATGACACGAGTAAACACTTCACAATAAAGCTATCCCAAATTCAATATCTACGAATTGTTCAAACTTCCAAGGCTCAAACAAGCAATATCTTCAAGACAATCCTACTATGCTACCAAAAATTGCTGCGTAAACTACCACGTACGAGACTCCATTTTGACTAGATAATAGATGTCAACGATTGCATTCAAACAGAACCTTTAAAAGACTTGACAATTTCTGATTGAAATACCACGAGAATTCACTTTAAAGATAAAAAGAAGCTATTCTGGTCCCATCAAAATACCAAAGATTTTTTGAACCCTTTTGACTATTGAATCGTTCAACAGCTTGACTACACGTAGAGGCTCTCTTACAATAATCCCAATAGCGGTTCTTATATATTGCACAATAATAAAATTCACTACTAAAATGCTCTTAAGGCTTTTAAACACAAGCACTTCTATGGCAAAATTTTAATAGAAATTTCTATCATGCAACAAGAATAATAAGAGCAATCTAAAAATCCCAAAATTACTTGCCAATGATGATATTATCTAAACCACTAGCTAAACAATTTAAACAAAATAAAAAATAAAAAACATAACTCACAGGACTATGATAAAGAGGCTGAAATCTTTTCTTTAGCCAGTCATGTTACAAGCAATCTTTTTACAATGTCTTCCTCCAAGACCCAAAGTGAGATGTCTCCAAGTGAGAGCTAGTAGTATCCCCAGTGTGATATATCTTTTCTTCTTACCCCTAAAGCCTTTTTATAGGGTTCAAAAGGTAGTTACATCTTTCAAAATATCTTAGCTAACTTTTCTCCCAATTAAGGAAGTTATTTACTTACCCAAAAAGTTAGGAGATATAACTTGCCCAACAAGTTAGGAGATTACTTGCCCAACAAGTTAGACAGTTATAACTTAGGAAGTTAGGAAGTTAGAAAGTTAGAAGAAAATCATGCTAACATTGGCATGTGTAAATATTACAAATATTTCTTTTGTAAGCAATAGCCTATTATTATTTAAAATGAATCCAAGATCCCCAATTTATTTTAATTATTTTTTTAGGATTTTAAATACTAAATGTCATTAAGCCCTAGTAATTCTTGTGAAAGTAATAAAATGGATACTAACTAAATACTCCCTTTTAGTTACACAAATATCCCAAAAATATCCCAAAAATATCTTTTTCCTTTTTCTCAATGTAATATGTATATCTAACATTATGCATATCTAAATTAATTAATTTTAATTTAATTCTTTTATATTATAGTTAAGGGGACCTTTCTTAAAATAGCTGAAACTCATGGTATCGTTGATGTAGAGCTTACGATGGTTCTATCTTCTATTTTTCCATCCCTTCTTCCTTGATTTTCTCATAAAAAAAGTGGTTGCAGCTGCATTTGACATCTATAACAATGTTGTCTCCATATTTTTCTAACAGCACCATCGAAACAGCAAGCATCTGCAATGGCATTGGCTCTAGTTTGTTTTAACCGAAGGAGTTAACGTGTTGATGTTACCTTCATCTTGGTGGGCAAACATTCAACATAATTTCAGCATCCACCTGAATCATCCATTAACTTGCCCACATGTACGTCCATTTTCTGGTTCATCTTTTTATTCGTATACGTATTCTTAAATTGCTGTTTAAATTATGCGTGATGGAACTATCCAAGAAAAACGGCGACAAACAAGAACAGATCAATAATGTGGGATTTTCTGGTGGTTACTGATCCCATAGAGGATTTTGAACTTTGTTGTCTGCACCACGCATCTATCCATTAATCTCAAGCATGTCTCTCAAAGTTCTAAGACAAGCACATCATTCTCACGATGGTGATTCTGCGCGGTGGCGTCAGTGCTTACAACGACGTCGCCAAGCCACTGGGATGAAGCAAGTTGCCCACATTCATCACTAGTGCAAATAGAACCTCCCCTGAGTGTGGATCTAAGGCCCAGGTGAGTGGCTACACACCACAGAAGTTGCCCTACTCAAGTATTCCATGGTTGAAGAAGATGATTGTTGTTGCTACAGAATCTATGAAAGGCAGGCGCTGTGGTGGCATTGCCATGTAAGCGAAGCATAGAGCAGAGAGAGGGACTTGCTAGTTCCGATGGGAAACTCGAGCAAAGCATTGCAGTGGCCATGGTAGTGAGCATTCTCCAAAGTGGCAATGACCTTGCCCATGTATGCGAGCTGGCAGCTGTAGGCCTTGTAAGGGAACCCCATGCTGATGCCACCAATTTTGTAGCATTTCGATTCTGCAATAGCAGGGCTTCCTACCTGTGACGGTGAGTTCATGTTGCTACCTCTGCTACATTCTTGTAGCACAAAACCAAATCTTGCCGATGTTTCAAATGTCTTCTGTGGCTCATAGTTGGTTTTATTATCTTATTTTATCAGCATCTGCAGCTCTAATTTATCTATTCACACTCAGGATGACGTTTTTTTCTGTAGATGAACTTGAATGTGAGGCTTTACCCTTGGAAACCTTTGATTTTTATTTTAATTTCGGACTCTTCCAGTGATTTTTTTAGCATTATTCATATTTTTAATCATGTCCTCCACTAATGCTTTTTCAAGTGGATAATGTAATTCTTGTTTGCTATTATACTATCTCTCAACCTCCATCCAAAGGAATAATTTGGCACTTAAATTTTGTATCCGAAGAAGGCCTCAACATCATTTTATTTACCAGTGGATTACTTCTCCAAAAAAAACCATCAACTCATAACCTTAAAGCTACATGTTCACTTTTAAATTTTCAAGTACAACTGTTCCATGGAATGGCCAAATGTGCGAATAAGAATCTTATTAGTTTACAAGTAAAAAGTTCTTTAAGTAAAAAATTTCATGACTTCTGGACAAAGAACAAGATTTAAAAACCCAAATTTTCATGCCTTGTGGATGAAGAACAAGAGTTTTGTACCTTATTTTTCCTAAGAATGGGTTTTTTGAAAAAACAAATTCCATGAATTAGTGTATGCTCTCACTCTTGGCCGAATTTATGCTCAACAATCTCAAAACATTTGGCCGAGGGTGAGAGCATACACTAATTCATGGAATTTGTTTTTTTCAGAAAACCCATCCTTAGGAAAAATAAGGTACAGAACTCTTGATCTTCGTCCACAAGGCATTAAAATTTGGGTTTTTAAATCTTGTTCTTCATTCAGAAGTCATGAAATTTTTTACTCAAAGAACTTTTTACTTGTAAACTAATAAGATTCCATCGGCCAATTTATAGATATATATTATAAATATATAACTAAGCTAGTAAATAAATTGTGGTCTTAGATACATCTCATCTCAGTTTGTAGAAGGGTTTTTGGTACAACAAGTTAAGCAAAGTAAAAAATTAAGAGTGTTAAGCAGAAAAGAAAGATGCTAAGAAGATTATAGAATCTCTACCAGCACAAGTAAGAAAGATTATTCTATATTTATTTTTATGTGACTATCCTATATTGTTATGGATTTTCTATTCCTCCTCTATGCTTTTTGATTTTCTATTATTCTTCTATGATTTTGATTATTATATTGAGATTCTACCAAATTTTAATCATTTTGGATTTATTTTTATATTTTAATCTTGTCTAGACTATTTTCCAAACTTTTGGTACATTTTGAAATTTTGAAAAATTTTCCCAACCTCATTCTTGAATATTTTATGATTCTTTTTTATGAGCTTTTGATATAAACATGATTTTGCTAAAAAAAAATTTGTAAAATTTGGGCTTTTATGCATTTTTCATTATTTTGGAAATCTTTTGGATTTTTGGAATACAATAAAATAATATGTCATAAGTGACTTATTTGGGGTAAGGAGGATAATCTAATGATAGTACTAAGGTTATTCCAAGGCCTATGAGTATATTATTTTGGTAGTTAGGATAACCAAGACCTAGTCTTCGGAGATGCCTGGTCCAAATATACACTCTTTGGGTTTTTGTTGGAAAAATTTATATCTTTGGACATTAAATAAATAGAAGGATAATCTGATGATAGTAGTGAGGTAATTCCAAGACCTGTTAGTATATTCTTTTAGCATTAAGAATAACCAAGACCTAGCATTTGGAGATGCCTCGATAAAATATACATTCTTGGGATTATTGGATGTATTATGGATATTTGAATGCTTTTTTGAATTTGTGAAAATTTTTGTAGCATTTCTAAACTTTGAAACATTTTTGAATATTTTATTGGAAACCTTTTCTTAGCTCATATCTTAAGAATTTTGGCTCAGAATCTTTATACTTCATGAAGAGGAAAATATAATAACTTTTCTTATTTGAGGGGTTCTGACTTCTCTTGCATGTCAATACAAAGATCCCAAAGTAGATAGGGAATTATCAAAATGAAGGGTGGATTAATTATGTACAACATGGACCTTGTGAACTTCAAAAATAATTTCCATATAACTTGTATTTTTATAAAATAGAAATCCTATACACGTTTTTGGATATTTGACTCATGTATCTATTTGTGCCATTAGGATAATGAGATTGCAAGAAATATTTTCTATTTTGATGTGCACTACATGTTCAAGAAGTATTAATATTATTTATTATATATTAGTATTTTATTTTTTATTATTCTAAATTTTTTTAATTAATTTATCAAGTTTTAAATGTGAATATCTTTATTTTTAGAGGCTTGATTAAGTTGAAAAAAGTCTTTTTGAGATTGTTATTTTACATACTCTTTTATGATATAACTCATGAAATTTTTAAATATTTATATTTTTGTGGTAATGCAAATATTTATTTTTCTTTGAATAAACTTTATTGAATTAGATACGAAAGTATTATAAAATTTTTCTATATTATATTACTTTACTACATTTATGTCTATAATGAATACTTTTTACCTATTTTACTACTTTCTTTTGAGTTAGTAAATCAATGTTAAATGTCGATCCTTAGGATTTCATAGCATCTCTATTAGTTATTTATAGGATATTTTATAAATAATGAATAGGGATGCTACATCCTAAGTTCACATTCTATTGGATATTTGTACCCTATTGTGTTATAATCTTTAACGTATTGAAGTATTATGGCAAAATCAAGAATGATTCTACCATAAAGAATGGCTTTGACAGAACTCATTTTAGGTGGTTGCTGGTCTCTAGTACCACCAAGGCATAGATAACCCTAATAATTCTTGTTGATTCTTAATGAGATCAATATGGCTAAATTTGACCAATTTTAAAAGTCTATTCATGAGAAATAATAAAGTATTTTCAAAGAGTTATTATCTTACATATAATTAGGTACTATCTCTTTTAGTTTTCTCTTAGCATAAATAAAGAAAATGAATAGCTTTCCTATATGCCTAGTCTTAAACCTTGAACAACACACAAATAGCTAATGCATAGTTGATGAGCAGTGAGGTATCCCTACACTCAACCATACGAATACGAGTGTCCATGCACGATCCGGTCGAATTCCAAGGACTAAGTCCTTATGCACCTTTATGGAACAAGAATGGGTTTATCAATCATTGTCTTCCCAAGATTACTTGTATGTCACGACTGTATGGTTAAGTAAACTTAAGGCATTTGATATTTATACTTTTTATGTGTTTTTATGTCCTACTACTAATAAGGGAGGAGAGAGATAACTAAGTAACTAATTTAATTTGACTACTTATTAACTAGGCTCTAATTGATCCTAACACCAATATCCATTCTTACTTGTCATACACATCTTGAACCAGTGCAACACTACTGGGATTACCAAACACTAATCGTTACTAGGTTACCAAGTGTTACACACATGCTCGAAGTGATCATACTATGTGTGCTTACTTAGGAGATTTGTAAGGTGAGAGAGAATCATTAATTAACTAAGAAAAGCATTAAGTAATATTAATTAACATTAATTAATCTATTCTGAACACTGCAAGGTTTATCACAAAGTTTTTCTTTATTACCATATACAAGGTGTGCTCAGGTACACAATGCTTGAATAAAGATCCGTTCACTTTATGACTCCTACTGTGGGCACGCAGAAATAATTATAACTCTAAGAGGGAGAAAAGGCAAAAGTTTGGGTAAGGAAATAAGACTAACTATGCAAACCAAGTGGGCCCACCTCTTATTTATAGGCAATGAGGCATGCTGCGATATTACATATGCGATATCGTGTCGAAGGCTATGATATCGCGTATGCAATATCGCAGACGTGATATCACATAAGTGATATCATGGCTCATCATACCCCCATGACTGAATGAAAACTCATCCTCAAGTTCCTTACAAAATATTGGGAAGGTATGGGATTATTGACTGTATGAGAACTAAAAGCGACATGGAATAATAGACTCAAAGTGCCCAGTGAAGAGATCGACAAACATATTACAACATTGGTGTTCATGCCCTTTGTGGTGAACACTATACGTAAATGACATCCAAGCCTTCATTCGATAGCTTGAAGAGAGAGAGAGAGAAAAGAAAATGAGGTGTGTTTCTGTCGATGTCGTGATTGCGCCTTCCATTATTTATCCATAACCATACGACCAAACTTGTTCCTGGTGTAAAAATCCAACTTCAGTCCATCTTGAGTGCTTCCTCCTATTCTAGTCCATAGTTTGTGTAATTTCCATATGCACATACAACACAGTCACAAATGAGCAAGGATAAGTAAGCTATAATGCAATTGATACCTTGCCTCAATATAAAGCACATTGGCTGGGTTGTGATTATGGTAGAAATTGGGTTAGAGGTTTATTACTAATAACTACCCAAGGTGTAGGGGTTAGGAAAGTAGTAGAATGGAGAAATTGAAAAATTTGTGCCAAGGCCCCCATGACTAACAGTGAACCTCCAATAGAAATAAGATGGAAAAATATAAGGAACAATAAAGATGGGAAAAATAACAACAGCAATGCCAATAAAGTAGATGTCAAAGATGGGGATGAAACGAGAAATGGTTTATTGTAGAGAATGTTTAGGGAAAATAACTTAACAATTTCACCAAAAATGAATGCTAGTGGGTCCTCCCCAAAGCAATCTAATGCCCTTTATGCCTTGTCAAACCCAAAAAACAAAGAGTCTGTAGGCTCTAGGAATGTCATTTGGAAGCAAGAGTTAAAAATTTACCCACAAGATTTTACCAAGGAAGAACAATCAATTAATGAAGATATGGACTAATCATAAAACTAAAAATGAGGTGGAAAATGGAAAGAAATATGGAGAGTAGAAGTGGAATGGAATCCCAAAAGCAAAGTTGTGTAAAGTCCCTTGTGTATGTCATGGTTAATGTGACTGAGTAGAACTCATTCCAAATCCAGACTCAAACCAGCCACACTTAGTGACCTCACATCAATACACTTGGTCAATCCATCCTCTTGAAGCAACAAGAATGCCTCCACAAAGAGTCACCACCATCCCAAGGAGAGTGAGATGGAGAAGCAGAAAGTGAGAAAGAACCTTAGTTAGATAGAACCTTCAAGCATGGGTAACATGTCTTTATAGTGCCATAACCAATGCTTGTAGCCCATATTGCTTTATTATGTAGCATGGGTAGAACTTTTTCTTCTTCTTCTTCTTTTTGTGTGAGAACCACACCATGCAAAGACTTATTTTTATTCACTTAGCTTCCTGATATTTGATCGATGGTAGAATGGTAGAAAACCCAAGAAAAAGCATCCAAGNAATTTGAAAAATATGCAAAACAAAAAGGTGTAAAAAAATGTGTAAAATAAAAATATAAAAAGAGCTAAGGGCTTAGAATGGTTAGCATTGGTAGTTGTCTCCACCACTACTGAATTGGAAGGAGGAGATTCGAAATAATGAGCAGGGCTGTTCACCAACAAAGGTAGTATTGGTACTGGCTATTCTAAGCTCATGGAAGGGCCTATAATAGCCAATATGTCTAAGGAATGATCAAATATCTTTTACAGTTTCAAGCTACAAAGTAATTCCTTGGATAAATTTAATCTTTTCAAGGTCTACCTCTATCCCTGTTTGTGAGATCTTATGCCCTAATACTACACCTTCTTGGATCATTAAATGGCTTTTTTATCAGTTGAGCCTTAAATTTGTTTCTACACATCATTTTAATACTTGCTCCAACCAGTCCAAGGCTTGATTAAAGTTTTCTTTGTAAGTGGAGAAGTCGTCCATGAAGGCTTCCACACCATTTCCTATCTACTGCTAGAATATGCTTAGAACTAATCATTGAAAAGTTGCAGGGACATTGCATAAGCCAAACGGAATCTATTTGTATCCAAATGTTCCCAAAGGACTAGTGAATGTAGTCTTGGTCTGGTCTTCTGGGGCTATTTGTATTTGGTTGTACCCACTGTACCCATCCAGAAAACTATAGTAGTGATGCCCTAGAATGATGTCTAAGACTTGGTCAATGAATGGTAATGAAAAGTGGTCTTTGAATGTTGCCATATTCAATAGTCTAAAATCTATGCACACCCTCCATTTGCCTTCCTTTTTGGGCACTATAACTAATGGGCTAACTCATTTTCTATTAGCAGTGGGGTAGATGAACCCAGCTTTTATAAGCTGTTCAAATTCTTCCTTAACTACTTGCTTCAGCTTTGGGTTCAATTGTCTTTTCATTTTTCTTCAAGGCTTCATGGAAGGATTGGTGTAAATTCTATGTTGGCATATCTTACGATCTATTCCAATTAATTCAAGATATGACCAAGCGAAGGCTTTTAACCATTTATTTATCACTTTTAGCAGTCTTTTTGTTTGTTTAGGAGTAAGCTTCACATTAATAATTACTAGTTTTCCATTTTTAAGAAACATATATTCCATACTAGTGGGTAATGGTTTTAGCTCAAGGGGCTCTTGCTTAAACTTATCATGGATTTCCAACTTCCCCCAGTTGATATTCTCAAGGTCAAGACTTGGAAGTTGGCGATGGTCTTGCTCTAATGTGTCTATGCTATCGATGTAGGTGCATGTCAAACCCTTAGTTAGTTTCATGCATATAGTTGAACTACTCTCTTGATCAACTATCAGCCACTGGGTGCCTTCCTATCTTGTGATTTCTACATACAAGAATCTTTGTATATCAGTCACTTGTGCACACTGATTGCATGTAGGAAATGTTAAACGTTGCACAAACTATGACATCTGCACGTAATTACACCCTGACTCACTGAATGCAATGCATGGAACTTTCTTCTTCTTAATCTTTCCAAATGTATTTTCCTTTGATACTTCCAGGGAAAGATTGCAAATTCCTAGGCGCATGTCAACTATGCTTAACCATGCTCTTCCCATTATGATTGGAAAGTCCCCCTAAATATTTTTCACTTGAATCACTAGGAAGTTGACTAGATATAATCATCCACAAATAGTGGTGACAATGTCCTCCACTAGTCCCAATGGGACAATGATGGATTGGTCAGCCAACTCTAAACCAATGTTACTCTTTTTTAGTAGAGCCAAGTTCTAGGCCTTGTACATTTCTTGAGAAATCAAGTTGACACCAGAACCTAAATCCAAAAGATCTTTGCACAGCTCATTTCCAGTGATTTGTAGATATATCAGAGGATCCCCAAGATCAGAGAATTTCCTAGGAAGATGGCCAGCTTTGATCCAATTGGTGATGGCATGGGTTAACATGATCGTATGCATTGAGCACAGTTTTTGGGTTGAAGGGATCTTCGAAGCTTCAAGTGATAGTGAGGTGGTTAAAGAATCATTCACTTGTGGTTGAAAGGGCTTAGTTGGACTATTGGTCCTATAGAAAGGTATTTTCTTCATGCGGTTCTTAGAACTAATAGTAGGTTTAGGGTTAACAGCCCTTGTGGCATTACGTTGCTATGGCTGGGTAAGGATTTCACCCTGCCTAGCTAGAGCAAGTCATAATGGAGTTAAGGGTGGAAGAGGTGTAGCTAGATGAGAAGGATGATATGTTTGTGAAACATCACCCCTAGGAGAAGGAATCCTATAGTACTCATAGGCTTGGTAGTGAGGTTGAGGAGTAACATGACCAGTAGAATCATGTAGAGAGACTGGCTACTACACGTAATGTCCATACAGGTTAGGTTGCCGATAAGGATACTATTTCTGTGGTGGTGGCATTCTCTATGATTGTGGGTATTGCCATTGTTGATACTTCTCTATTGGCTATGGTGGAGTTCCACTTGGATAATATGTTAAGGGTTGGCAGAACTGCCTAGGGTTACCTTGAGGATAAGGTAACCTTCGGGGTGTCTACCTTTTATTTAATTGTGGGTTGAGTGCATACACCCCAGACTCCTACAGATGTGAGAGTATAGGTTAACATCCCTTAGGATGGTCATATTAGCATATCTCACATCCACTATCATTTTCTATATCTGAATCCACAACCTCTTCAATGATGGCAACTTTACTCTTACCCTTATTACGTGCATGTTTAGTTTCTCTCTTTTTTCTTTTTTCACGATCACTACCTTTCTCTCTAGACTCCTATACTATTTTAGGAATAGTTTGGAATCTATCATCTAGGGAATACCACATTTTTTCTACCTTTTTTGATACTTCCAATTCTAATTTTTGGATAGGCAAGGTTTTCTTATTCATCATCTCTTCGAGTGATGACTCTTCTTCATCCTCACAAAATCTCACTTCCCTCTTTTAGAGGGAAGGATCTTTGTTATATTCCTCTGCACTCTCTCTTTTTCTTAATTCACCTTCTTCTTTAGCAACTTGCTCCAATAATCTTTGAACTTGATGGATCCTAAGCTTAGATAGCCTTCCTTGGGCATAAGTCCCAAGGGTTCTTCATGTTTCATGCCTAATCCCATCTACGAGATGGCGTAGTTGATCCCTTTGTGAATAACCATCGCCAAGACAACGATGTAATAGTGCATAATATCAGCCCATGGCAACATCCAAGGGTTCATGTTCTCCTTGTTTCCAGCCTTGGATTTGTTTTCGCAGGTTGGACACTCAGGAGTACATTTGGTACTTATCATTGAACAATTCTAACATGGTAATTCACCTATGAATGTATTATGGCTCTAAGGATCGGTACCAACTCTCTGCTTCTTTGACTAGTGTCCATGGGAAAAACTTAAGTTTTTTCCATTTGCTTTCTATGTTTTGCAAGGCACATGCATCATGAAATTCTTGTAGATGATTTTAAGGATTAGTGTTGTATCCCCCTTCAAATTGTGGGATATTGTTCATGTCTAATCTCTTGATCCTACTATCCTTTTGGTGCCTTGTTGGGATGCTAACAATCTCGGTTATGTTTAGCATACTTCAAGTAGCGAGTAGGGGTTCATCGTGATCATCCCTTCTGTGGCATCTATGATGCCTATGTTATTCCCTACTCTCTCTTCTTTCACGGCGTGTTTCTCTATAGTGCCCTCATCCCCATTCTCGACTATTTTATCTATGACTCCCATTTTTCTTACCCTTATCCTCATGGTATTTTTCTTTGTGACTGTGTCTAGATCCTAAAGGAGAGCGTGAAGGAGATGATGAAGGTGATGAAGGAGGACCATCATCATGTTGGTGTCTACTTCCTTCTCTTTGGTGGTTGCGACCTCAATTGCAATTACAATTGGAATGTCCATCTTTGTCATGTGTTCGTGTTCCTATTTTAGACCCTTTGTGTCTATCAATACCAGAATCTGGGTTATGGATAGTTGAGTAAATATTTTGATACAAAACCCCTTGATTGAAGTCAATAAGAAGAACATCATTATGTGCATGACTGCCTGAGGTAGGTTCACCATCCTCATTTTTGCTTAGGACATGTAGGACGTTCTACAACAAATTTTCCTTCATGGATTCATGATGTCTCTCCTATTTCAAATCCCTTTGATGTTGTGCCTCTATGGTTCAATACTCTCTCGAGTCATGATCATGCACAACGTACTCTTCCTGTAAGTGCTACATACCAATTCATGTGAGATCATGAAGAAGCATGCCTAGGATAGAGCAATTAAGAGGTAACACTATGTTACCTTCTAAGTCTCGCCAATGTAGTTGTTCATCCTAGTGGAGGATAAAGGTAAATTTTAGTACATATTCATCAGGATGAACATATACCACACAAAATTGTTGAGAAACTGGTAGATTATCATGTGTACTATGACTCTAATTGCTCCCTGTATCAAACCTAGGTGGTGAAACACTCTCATACGAAGAAGGAGACATGATTGTCTACTTAGTGTGCAATGTATTCTTATTTATTATTTTTCTTTAACCAACCCCAAGGGTTTGTTCCAATTATGTGAAAGATTTCCTATGTTCTGGTTAGCGCACAAACAATAAAGTCCTCGGCAATGGTGCCAATGATGAGTGGTGAGGTATCCCTATGCTCAACCATACAAATACGAGCATCCATGCATGATCTAGTAAAATTCCAAGGACTAAGTTCTTATGTGCCTTTTTGGAACAAGAATGGGTTAATCAATCGTTGTGTTCCCAAGCTTACTTGTATGTCACAATTGTATGGTTAAGTAAACTTGAGGCATATGATTTTTATACTTTTTATATTTTTTTATGTCCTAATACTAATAAGGGAGGAGAGAGATAACTATGTAACTAATTTAATTTTACTACTTATTAACTAGGCTATGACTGATCCTAGCACCATCTGTTCTTACTTGCCATACACATCCTAAACCAGTGCAACACTATTGGAATTACCAAACGCTAATCGTTACTGGGTTACCAAGTGTTACACACATGCTCGAAGTGATCGTACTATGTGTGCTTACTTAGGAGAGTTGTAGGGTGAGAGAGAATCATTAATTAAGTAAAGAAAGCATTATAGTAATAGTAATTAACATTAATTAATCTATTCTAAATGTTGCAAGGTTTATCACAAAGTTCATCTTTATTGCCATACACAAGGTGTGCTCAGGTACACAATGCTCAAATAAAGATATGTTCACTTTATGACTCCTATTTTAGGCATGCAGAAATGATTCTAACCTTGAGAGGGAGAAAAGGCAAGAGTTTGGGTAAGGGACTAAGACTAACTATGCAAACCAAGTGCACCTGCCTCTTATTTATAGGCAATGAGGCAGGTTGCGATATCGCGTACACAATATTGTAGATGTGATATCATGTATGTGATATCATGACTCATTAGTAATTTTATAAAAAGCATCATTTTTGAATTTTGAGCTATTTGCTAGTTAACTTCCTAATGCTTGACCATAAAATCTTTGCTAAACAAAGAAGGGAACTAATGAAATATAATTATTTATGAAGCTTAGAATTGTATAGAGATGACAATGTTCCTATGCTAAACTAATTAAGAATTGACACTTATATAAGCTATCTCATTCAATTAGAATAACAAGAATAAGCTAAACCTCAGATCACAAAGAAAATAACTTATTCCAAAACTAGTAATCCATTCATATGTAGCTATATAAAATTTAAGTTAGAAAAAATAGGAAAAGCTATTCAACATAAAATGTTAGCTCTAAGATGAAAGATAAAAGAGATAGATAAAACCTAGTTTAATTGTCATTATAAGAAATAGTATTTATAAGATTTTTTCCAAAATCCTCTCTTCCCCCACCTCCCTTACAAATCTACCTTGAGCTTTTTATATTAACCTCCAGCAATTACAATAGTTGCAAAATTTATGACTAGAAATTCCTCATGTTCTCCACATATAATTATAAGTCGTTAGCCAATTGTTCCACTTCTTGACAAATTTACTCCATTCTCTAAACTTAGAGTCCTTCTATTGCCAACTACTAAGATAACCTACAATGACTAATAAGAAGCTCAATAGCCTGATTCATTGAATTTGGCTTAGTGCTATCAAACTTCTTAATAATTCCTCAGTGCTTTTTTCTTTCAAGCTTAATTATGTTATTGAGTTGTTTATTTCAATGATAGTAGTAGCTCTTGCATCAAAATAAGCTTGTTTACAGTCTCAATTCTTCCTAACAGTTTCATGCATGATCCCTGTAACTGACATCATCATTGTATCCAAGAAGCCTGGTTTATACTGGGGTAGCTATTGTCTTTTAGATTTGGCTAAATCATACAACTCTTGAACTTTTCTCTTCATCTGGATAAATATAGTTTTTTTTCTCTTATTTTTAGAATTTCTCTTGTTTCCTTTATCCATTTCTTACTATATTCTACTGTAGTGATTACTTCCTTGAAGCTTGGTAGAGTAAGATGAGAGTAATCCTCAGCTTTTCCTTTTCTTGCTAGTTCTAACTCTAAGCTCATAATAGCTAACCTTTCTTCCAACTTCTTATTTATGTATTCCTTTTTTTCAAGTAGCAATTTAGCTACTTATATTCTACTTTTAATCCTTTAACTTCCTCTTGTAGCTTTGTGTTGGCACATTTGGCCATTTCATGGAACAAAAAAAGTAAATATTGGAAAAAGGCAATGATAGAGAACATGATTAAAATAACAAATATTCAAATGAAAAATACGATGGTTGTGTCTTATTGATATACATAATCTCATTTGGATATTTATGGATGAGCCTTTAAAAAAATAACAAACAAAAGGACAAAAGAAAAGGAAAGAAAAATCCAGCATCATTTCTCTGTGAAAGCTTCCCAAAACATTGATTTCTTGGCATATGAGATTTTGCGAGTCATAGAAAATAGGGATATGAGAACAAAGGGATAAGTTCTCTCAAAGAAACCAGAAGTATTAAAGCAAGTCAGAATGCAAATTGAACATGAAGGGAGAACAAGAGTAGATTTTCAGCGTATGCATGTTTCCAGGTTCTCTGGAGGAACTCCAGCATCGATCTAGCTCTATGTTATCAATTCAAGCTCTCTAAAATGAAGGATTGATTCCAACTACATCTTTTGGCTAATTCACAAAATCTGCGAAGCAATGCTAGCGATGGTACTGCTGCGGTACCCCTGCATCAACGCTAGCGATGCAACCAAGCTACAGCTGTTGATTTCTGTGACGATAAGGCCCTCCTTCTAGTGCCACACACTTGGGGGAGGACTACTAGCTCTCACTTGGAGACACACTTTGGGTCTTGGGAAGAGCATTGTAAAGAAGAAATTGTGAAAGATTGCTTGTAAGATGACTTGCTAAAGAAAATATTTCAGCCTCTTTTTCATAGTCCTGTGAGTTATGCTTATTTTTTTTTATTTTGTTTAAATTTTTTAGCTAGTGGTTTACATAGTATCATGCTTGGCA